>JAHWFP010195792.1:5439-25529 GCA_023313725.1 Lithobius niger | reverse complement strand
TAGCCACCATCCAGAAGGGACCCTAACATACATAAGTAATTGTAGGAGAAAAAAGCCAAGAGCGCTGCATAAAATTTCAAACTACGTTTCGAAAAAAATACATTTTTCGACATCAGGTTCCATGGCTATAGTCACCTACTGTTAACTGGTATACATATAAAAGAAAATAAACGAAGTAAAAAACCGTAATTTTCCCTCTCAGACGAGAAAGAAAGAGTGGCGGAAAATGCGAGGGGAAATTCTTCTGAGAGGCGAAATTGCGGTTTTTTACTTCATTTTTTTTCTCTTAAATGTACACCACTGTCTGAACAGTAGGTGCAGACTTGTGACTTTGCCATGCAATTTTTATTATAGGAACCTGGTGACGAAAATTTTTTTTCGAAACATCGTTTGAAATTTTGTGTAGCACTCTTGGCTTTTTTCTGCTACAATCCGTGCTTTCAGCGTTTTATACACAAATAAATACAAACGCAAACCTACTTCCGTTGCCTTTTGGACTTAATTGTCAGACTTCCTGAACGGATATTGAACCCTCGATTTCTGATATCCAAGGCCGAAGCTCTACTGCTTAAGCCATACGGCCTGTCAGATAATTATGGTCTAGCGGTAGAGTTCGACCTTTGGTCTCGAAGATCAGCGGTTCAATTTCTGCCCAGGTAGCGTGACTTTTAAGTCCAAAAGGCAGTAGAAATAGGTTTGCATCTTTATTTCTTTACCGCTAATCGAACCGGTTTGGGTTTCCATCGCGTTTACCCTAACTGAAAGCTACGTTTCTTTCTTGCTGAGTCTAACACATCGTATGCAAGTTGGCGCTGCAAGTACCCGCATCGACGGTGTATAATTACAGTGACAGCTAGCTACATGAGGGAAACACAGATGTGCGTGCAATCGGCAAGTTTTGCTGAATTCAGTAATTCGGCAAGTCTAACAAGTTCGCAGATAGTCAGTCGGTAAATGTAGTTTACACCCCGCCAATTTTATAGAGTCGCCCTGATAACGAAAGGTGACAAAACACCGAACAAATACACTGTATAATATGTAACGCAAATCAGTGTAGCCTAAGTAGTTCAGTGAAAGAATACTCACCTGCCACAGGCCAGGTTCGTTTCCCAGCTGATCGAACAAATTCATTGAGCCCTTCAGAAGGCATCTCACCCTTGTTCCTTCGGGTGCATTTCCAACCCTACGTATGAGGTTGCATGCTGCTTGGCAAGCCTTATGAGGCAAACAAGACAGCAATGAGTTGCGGGCTATTAAACGTAATATCCAGGCATGGGTCTCGTCTTGTCGCCGCAGTCGCAGAGAAGAGGTGGTGCTAGCCTGTTTGTGTGTTGGTCACACCAACCTTACACATTGTTTTCTTTTCAGGGGGGGGCAGTGCCGTAACTAAGGGGAACTCAAGGGACTCACTGAGTCCCCTGACAAAATAAAGTGGGGCAAAAATGCTATAAAAGGTAGTGGGTGGGGGCAACAGATTACTCTTTTTTGGGCAACATCAGAACAGGTTGCGTCCCCTGTGCTTGCTATACTTAGTTACGACACTGCAGGGGGGTACCTCTCCTGAATGTCATTGGTGTCACAGCCGGCCGCTTACGGTCCTTAAAGTGGTGCTTGTATACTGCCATCATCTTGATGGCGTTCGCTCCCGTTCCCATCTTCCATGAGACTTCGCACGTCAGTTGGACGATAAGTCTGTCGTTTTTTTTTTCGGGGTTAATATTTTTGTAGGAGACACGAATATATAGATAATATGATACGATATAGATTCGGGGTTTGTTTAACATCTGTAATCTGTAGCACAGTGGCAATCCGGACCATTGCACCGTGAGTGAGGTTGGTTCTAATGACGTAGTGTCGACACGCCTCCAATTTAGCATTCCCGACGTCAATGTAAGCCCTTAGTATTCAGTATAGATTACTGTTTTTGCAGACTCGCCCAGATAACTAAAGGTGGCAAAACACCGATCAACCCCCTCCCTTCCCCCATAATTCATGTAGAGGATTTGGCCAATACGTGTGGGCAGATAACTGCGTGTTGTTGAAGATAGGTAAATCGTGGAGTTGTTTGAAGCCAAGGTTCTGGTATAATCGTCAACCGCTTTCCAAACTTGACAACGTTGGGTTTTGTCGTATCGTATGTATCATACGTATGTATCGTAATTATCGTATCGTGTCGCTGATTGGGTGTGCATCATGATTGTCTTCATTGACCCGAGGCCACTCTTCTACAACTGATTTTGAATATCTCGCAGGCCGCCGCCAAGTTGTCTTACCTTGAATAGTGGCAGTGGACTTACATGACTGGCCAAAACACGACATCAATACTAGTCACATTGCTTATGAAACAACTTCTTGTACTGAACAGAGTATTCAACTATAAAGCAATTATAGCGTAACAAGCATTATATAGTATTTTCAGCAGCAGTAAATCACGCAAAATTCGTTTTGTAAAACAGGCAATCGTTAATAAAACGGTCGCCTTTCTTGTTCTAGGGTCTAATATTCAATACCGGCTTTACTTCAACTGCAGAATTACTCCATTGGCTCTTTCCACATTATCAGCCAGAAAATGGTTACCTAGACTGAAGCAGTGCAACTTCCTCATTCGCCATTAGAAAGGTATCAACATGCTATCCAAATTGTTTTTAATCCAGCAAGGGAGAAAAGCAGGATGCTCTTGGAGATTTGGTGTGGCTAATTAGTGTCCCGCACCAATATTTTGTTTTCATTGTAGCGAAAACACAGTTGTGTTATGATTGAAAGGGTCGGAGATTTTATAAATTGGAACGTTCGGCAAGAAAATCTTGTTGTCTGCCAGATTTTACTTTGCAACTTGTTTTGAAAAGATCTATTCCACCAAGGGCGACATGCTGGTTGTGCACCTTAAACACGGTTTTAAGCCTGGTCACTAAAATCTTAAAAATCCCGTGAATAATTTGATTGCACTTCGTATCTTCTGTATGTAGCTGGTAGCAAACGTCGAAAATATCTTGCCCCGAATTATTTTTTTCCCGTTTTTATTGTTATTCGTAGGCAATATACGCAAGCAGTCAACCCCACTTTGCAAAATGGTGTCCCCAGCTGTCACATTTCCCCGCCCTCAAATTTCTACTCCGATTTTCGTTCTCCCCCTCTGTCGATTAAGACGTTTTCCCTACTCCTTATATTAAGGCCTCCCTCATTCATTCGTTCATTTCGCTCCTCGGGTTTTTAGCGAAGTTTTCTCTCTCGCCATTTTGTTGGGTTGTTGGCGGTTGACGTGTTTACGGCTGCGCAAAAGAGGGGTGGGCCGAGAATGGAGCCTCGTGGAACGCCGCCATTAACGATGGTCGACCGCCATTGCTTCCCCTCATTCCGTATCATTATGGTTTACGACACTCGTCGAAGAGCGACACCAACACGGCCAGATTTGCGGCAAAATGCTGTCATTCGTTCGCGTTTCCGGACGCGAGGGTAGGCCACATCAAGAGGGGAAAGAGGGTGCAAATCACAAGACGACTGTTTTGGACAGTTTTGCAAGAAACTCTTCCACAACGCATTGTTAGACTGGCGCCGACAAACAACAGATAAGCATCGTATAAAGGTAATCGATTCAATGTCATTTGAATCACGATGCATCCCTTGGTGTTGGCCATCGATAACTATCACTGGTCGAGAGAAACTAGGCCTTAATACTTGCCTCAATCCCCCCCCCCCCTTCTTAATACTTGACTGAATACGGATTTTGTGTGTCTGTTTCTCTGTTTTGGGACAAGATAACGTTCTCAATATTGTTCTGATTTGGTTGAAATTTCATGACAAGGAAGCTTTGGAGCAAAGGCTTGCAGTCGTATAATTCGTGGCAGTAAGATAACGAATGTCTACTGACCAAAGAATTTTCACAATCGCTTCTAAACTCAATTATTAACTCGTTTCGTTACGAGCTGACAGAGCTAAAACCGCCGCCAGGTTGGAATTTCAGATAATTTCTAGCTTCTAGCTGCGAGAACGCAAAGGCGAGTTGTTGCGTAAACGCGCCCGTAAAGTAGAAAAAGAATACGGTTTTACCTTAAACACGACTTTAGAAAACGGGGACAGAAAGAAAAAGGACGTCTTTCCTTGACAGGATGTTTCTACACCGAAAGTTTCCATTCAGGAATATACATCAGTTGTATGCAACAATTCTTCCATTCAATGTAATTGACAAATAAAATTTACAAATAAAAATTTTTAAAAGCTGAAATAAGTCGATATGTTTGCTTGACGTCACACCTTACCATCAAAACTCATAGCCGTGAGAAATAGGCGATTAACCGACGATAATTGCTCATTTTCTCGAAACGGGAGAGTTCAATGTCTCAAGGATAGGGGGAAAAATCCCCCTGTCTCCGAGATTTCCCCTTCCCCTCGATACTGGATTGCGCTGTTCTCGCAAACGAGAAATTATCGCCAGTTAATCGCCTATTTCTCCCGGATATCTATTACTAAAACAACGGAATTTTCGCTAGGTATCTTCAAAATGAAAAAAAAAAAAAAAATTGACAAGCACATTAAAACAGACACCATGCCTAATTCACTAGCTTACCTACACGTCATGCAATGGTGAATGACGTGGCACAATCTAGAATTACGTCAGACCTTGGCCAATTCATTAAAAAAAGGGTGCCACTGTTTCATTTTGCTTCTCCCGTGCAAACGATTGATTACAAAATCCCAAGGCTGGGATATACCGTAGGATTCCAGGTAAGGCGGATTTGCTTATTTCTTTTTTGTTTCAAGACAAAGCACTTGTTTTTTTTTTTATCGAAGACGAGTTATAGGCTCAGAATCTTTTGACTCCAGAGCGTATTTATGTTCTTTATGTAAAAAATAAAAAAATAAAAAACTCTGTTTGACCATGTGTAATGCCGGCCTGAACAATCTTGGCAAGTAGACAATATGTTCAGCGTCGTCGATGTCCATACATTCGAAAGCAGAACAAGAAATCTTTACAGCAAAAATACCGAGTATCGTGAGGGAGTTCGAACTTGCTTCTACTGGTGTTAACCAGTATCTGGCTACGTTGACAAATTTGTTGTGGGAGTCGGATGGGGGAGGGGGTGGGGGAGGGCAGGAAAAGATCAACGCAGTTACATCCACGACGCTAGCTAAACATATTGTCTACTTGCCAAGATTGTTCAGGCCGGCATTACACTGGTCAAACCAAAAGATTATTTTTGCGAAAAATTGTTAGTTTTATTATTTTTTTAAACGCATACTCATGGTCTTTTTTGATGAATTGTATGTGAGGCTCTCTATTTAAGGGTGCCTTTACCTTGTGCGTTGGTCTCATGACTGTGTTAATAGGTGGGGAGGGGGGAATTGAGCCTTTTTTTTGGCTCGTCGACACCAGGTCATGCGTCAACCTCACTCACAATGTCACAATTAATAACGCCCTGCGTTTTTAAATGTTCAAATGTTTTTTACTTTGGAAAGGTTTTAGTTTTTTAGTGAACTGTGGTTAGTTTCAACGTTTTTTAAAAGTTTGTGTATCTTATTTAGTGCATTGTGAATGGCCGTACGGGGAAAGCCATTGAAATGGTACTTGTCAGTTATATGAACTTCCTCGAATTTACAATTATATTTTCAAAAAAGAGCTCACAATCAACACTTACTTATTACAAAAAACCCGTAAGGATAAAGGGTCCCATCCAGTTTTCGCCATAGAAAGTAATGATAGCCGAGAGCCAAAATGGCTGCCACCAAATTTTCCGTCCCAACCCTGATCATTCATTCTTAACTGACACCTCGGTGATAAGCTTGAGTGCTTACGGTTCGGACCACAACCTTGGTGGCAGCCATTTGTGGTAAAGCTTGTTGTGGCAGCTTGTTGTGGTAAAGCAGACAATGCCGAGGCCATGTGCCTTTTCCTACCAGACCAAAAGCTTACTTTCTTGCTCTGCTATTTACCTGACAGCTATTCATATAGTCAAATTGAGACACTATCTTCCTTTATTCTTAGTCGTTTCAACGATAATACCCCAAATATTTTACTTGGTGACTTCAATTTATCTTCGGTGGACTGGACGACCAATGTAGCAGTGGACCGCCCGCACCAGGTGTTCTTGTCAAAAATTGCTCCTTTGGCTTTCGATCAACTTGTTGATTTTCCGACTAGAGGGAAAAACATCCTTGATTTAATTTTTACCACAGATGACCGACTTGTTTTTGATGTTTCATCCTACGACAACTTGGGAACTAGTGACCATAGCATGGTTGCCTTTAAACTAAACTGCTGCATGGTTGGTACTGAGTACAATCGCCCAACTCAAGGGAAAATTGATTTTGAAAAATTACGTCATAGTCTTCAATACATTGATTGGTCCGAGCATCTCTCTCCATACGGTAACGATATTAATAACGCTTGGAATTGTTTTTCTAATCTTATTACCCAGAAAACTGAACAGTGCCGCGGAAAGCCACGAACTAGAAGGTCCGGCAAAAATTCATTACCAACATCAATTAGGAAACTAGGTAAAAAAAAACTTAAACTTTGGAGAGAGCTTAAAAGAAACCCAGGAAGCCACAGTTTAAGCAATTACAATCTATGCCGTTCACAATACTTGACCAGCATTCAAACCTGGCACAACAACAGCGCATCAAAAGTGGTACAGGACGGGAATATCTCGGCACTTTTTCGCTACTACAAAAAAAAAAACCAGCACTGTGAAAAGCATACCACCACTCTTATTTAATGGCATTTATGCTACAACAAACATAGCCAAAGCAAACCTATTGAACACCATATTTGTATCTAATGGAGTCACTGATGATAATCTAATATTACCACCAAACGATACTGAGCTCAATTCTTCTGCGTCATCCAAACCATTTCTCAGCTCTATTGTTTTTACCCGACAACTCGTACTTGAAGCAATGTCAGCACTCAAACCCAGTCATGCTGTCGGTCCAGATGGCCGTTCGTCGTTTTTTTATAAACAAATTTACCTAGAAATTGGTGAGGCTCTACTGTTCCTTTTCAACCTCTCTTTCCGTCTGGGAAAAATACCAGAAAGCTGGAGTACGGCGAATGTGGTTCCGATATTTAAGACGGGTAACCATTCAGATCCCCATAACTACCGTCCTATAGCTCTTACTGCCGTTCCATGTAAAATCATTGAAGCGATCATTCGAACCCAAATGCTTTCGTTTTTCTCCAAACACTCTTTACTGGACAATGAACAATTTGGCTTTCTACCCGGACGATCCTCTACCATGCAACTTCTCTTATATCTGGACCAGCTGACGAGTGCTCTTGACATCGGCATCCCATCTGATTTTATTTTTTACGACTTCAAAAAAGCCTTTGAGTCGGTCGTCCACTCCAAACTGCTCGTCAAATTACTTGCTCTCCAAATCTCTGGAGATCTACTTTACTGGATCCAGGCATTTATCTCGAACCGTACACAAAAGGTCGTTATTGAGTCGATTCAATCAGAATGCTACAGTGTGGTTAGTGGGGTACCTCAAGGATCCGTCCTGGGCCCACTACTCTTCGTCGTATTTTTAAATGATCTTACTTTTCCTTTGGAGTCACCTGGGGCGACACGTTTCAAATTCGCTGATGACGTCAAAACGGGATCAACTATCACCTGTTTTCGTGACGGCTATCAACTTCATACTGATATAGACATCGTATACCAATGGTCGCTTAAATGGCAGTTGCCCCTTTCACAATCTAAATGCTATGTTTTCCACGTGGGTGCCTCCAATCCTTCATTGTCCTATGACCTAGGTGGAACCAATTTACAAGTTGCAGACTGTGGTCGCGACCTAGGGATTTGGTTCTCTAAGGACCTATCGTTTTCTACACACTGCACGAAGATTGCAGCTACAGCTTATCGCAGACTATCAATGATTAGGAAATGCTTTGAGGCCACTAGCGTTGATATACAGGTGTGGGCCTTTAAAGTCTTTGTAAGACCCCTTTTGGAATATGCGAGCCCAGTTTGGTCCCCCCACCTACTGGGTGATATTGATCGCCTTGAGGCTGTACAGCGAACCTTCACCAGACGCCTTCCTGGCTTCAAGACTCTTCAGGCCAGTTCTCGCCTTCGTAAGGCCGGACTGGAACCATTAGAGTTGCGTAGGATTAGAGCAGACCTGATAATGACTTTTAAGATTTTGCATGGATTACTGCCGATCGATCTACCCTTTTTCGATCAAGCTCCCTCTTCATCCACCAGAGGCCATTCCCTGAAGCTGCGTGTCGAGCTCACACATCTGGGCTGTCGGAAATCATTCTTTGCCGTGCGTGTAGTTCCAATTTGGAACTCACTACCCGAAGAGATGGTCTCTGCCGCGTCAATCTCAATCTTTAAGAAGAAGCTACTGAGCTGTGATCTAACTAAATTCCTTAAAAGGACTTACTAACAAACTCCTTTTAATCACTCTTCCATGATATGAATTCACTTCTTCACTCTTTTCCTTTTAACGCTGGGAACGGTATTAGTGGCCTGCCCTTCCGTAATCCCACTCCCACTTTTGATGAGAGTAAACCTCTTATTATTATTATTATTATTATTATGTGGTTTTTGCATGATTCTTAATGACTGCACGGGGAAAGTCATTAAAAGGTATTTGTCAGTTACGTGATATTCCTCGAATTCTCATTCCTTTTATTTGGGGATAGTAGGATGCTGCTCTTAATTTCTCCCATAAGCATCCCAAACTTAACGTGTGTCACGTGTTGTTAGAGCACAATTCATTTTCAAAATCAGCGGTCGAATTTTTTAATGGATTTTAAAGCGCAATTTGTGTTACACTTATCCAGAGCCCTGTTCAGCGTGATCACCTTTCACTTAGTGGGTGAAGACATTTTGTAGCAAGATTTAGTTTTTGAGCGTCATTAATTTTCTTCTTAAACACAGCATTTGGTACGCGCCACATCAGACTTTGAAGGAAACGATGCATTTTACAGTTTGATGTTATTTATGATCTTTTAACGCAAGCTGCAATAAAGAGGGGAAAAAAATACAAGTTCTAGCAGGCCTATAAAGCTAAAATCGGCCGTTCAAAGTGTAAAACAGAGAGAGCAGTTTCACGAAACCCATAAATAATTCAGCGAAAGAGTTCCAGAAATGGCAGTTTTTGATTTTAGTGAAGAACATTCGTCACCCGCTGATCATAAAGTTAAGCCGACTGCGACGTTTTGGAACCATCTGGGAGATTTTTCCGTAATGCTCCTCTGACATTTTACCAATTGTTGGACTTCGGAAGCGAAGACAGACCAATCGGGATTCTTGAGCCTTCAAAAAACCCCAGGGGTATGGAAGGGTATTGGGGAGAAGGCACATTAAAGGGTCTGATGATGGGAAGATCATCTTCTCATGTCTCATGCTGACCAGTAGCCATATCTCAGTTTCTGTAAGTGAACTTTATTAGGCCATGACAGTTTCATGAATGAGCTTTGAATATAATGTCTATCTCGTGGGTACAACAAAACCGAAATTTTGGATGATGTACCGTTAAACGTGGCTTCATGGTGGCAACGGCAGGATTGTAATACTTCGTTCCCTTAAGGTTAGGGTCAACCCTAAAAAAATCACGTTTTTTCTAATTTTTTTTAAAGGGGCAAATGCTCACTTACTTGTCAAGTTTGTGCCCAAACTAATGCAACTATCTCTGAAATTGTTTTTAGGGTTAATAGGGTACTGTAGTTACGAACAACACTATAGGATCATGATGCTCAGTTGATATTAGGCACAGAAAAAAAAATTTTCTCAAGGCACCATCAACCCAAAAAAGGGGACACGTATTGGGGGAGGGGGGGAGAAAATGCTCGCCTACTCGTCAAGTTTGTGACTCAACTACTGCAGCTATCTTTCTGAAATATTTTGAGGCTTAAAAGGGTACGACAGTTTTGAAACCAAACTAGGATCCTGATGCTAAGTTGATATTAGGCGCAGAAAAAAATTTTGCAAGGCACAGGGGGGAGTTGTCAGCATCAGGCTGACTGTTCTCCCAACGCCAGCTCCTGGAGTACCAAGGGCTGGCTTTTTTTTTGAAGTGGCCAAGAACAGCTGCAAATTATTCATGAAAATTGGCGCACAATTATTGAAAAGTGTTATTTCTCCGTTACAGTAGTAGTACAGAATATACCTGAGCCAACATACGTCATTAAAAAAAATCAAGTTAATCCGACGCAATGTGATGGAGATATCTCTGACACAATAATTAAAGACCATAAAATGTGCATATAAAGGGTGAGAGGGGGTGCAAAAAATAAATGAAATTTTCTTTACAGATTAAAGAAAACACTGGGGAAAGCACTGGGGAAACATATCCACCGAATTTCATCCTAAATGGTTGATTAGACTAGAATTCCACTAGTTATATTGACTCTAACTTTAGTTGGTTGAAGTGGAGGAATTCAACCTTTACATTGGTGGCAGCGGTGAAAATGTACCATTGTGATTCAGTTTCCGTTTATCAGCAAGGTTTTAAAATGTCCTCCTGTTCTTCTTGTGCTCCTACTTCTCCACTTAGCACAGAATAGGCCTAACAAATCCGTTCGTGAAATCGTGAATAAGTCATTACTTCAGAAGTTACAGAGTGATCTGTAAAAGCGCCATGCCGATACTGGACTTTGAGTATATGTTATCCAGTTATGTGGTACATATCAGTGGAGCCGCGCACCTACACCACGTTCAGGTTACGGTTGCTCTATGGATTATGTACTATCCAGTTATTTACTTCAATTCAGTGGGACCGCCTGCTATCATTTATGCAGCAAACAAATCAAACAAACAAACAAACAAACCAAACAAACAAACAAACAAACAAACCAAACAAGCAAACAAATCGTAAACCAAGAATTGAATTTTAGGTGAAAAACATATTCTAACCCAGAATTTAATATTCCTCCCCCCCCCCCCCCCCCTTTTTTTTATGTTTTGAACCATTCCTGAAATTAATACGAAAATAGTTACGGTGGCTTGCTCCGTCATCCACTACGTTGGAAACACGAAGGGTAGCTTGAATAAAGACTTTCCAACCTCTGGTTCGTCTTATGTCCTAAACTGTACAGACTGTTGTGCATCTCGAACTTATCTAACAGTAAAGCCAGGACGGTCTATTCCGAGCTTTTTGCATATTGCTTTTCTAATGGCTGCTAATTTTGCTGCGTCCGCTGACGTCACAATACAGCTCAACAGCTTACGCACATGCGCACAAATCAAACCGGAAATGCTCCAGTGTGCGTGCCTCCTGTGACGTCACGTAATGAACTTGGGATTGACCAACCTTATTATATACTATCGTTCCAAAAATCTTGAGTAAAGCCATAACCAGACAGAAGGACATCTGAAGCGATGCGATGCCTTATGGCATGCCAACAACAAAACAAAACCACTCCAGTCGTAAGTATTTTGAAGTAGTGTTGGTTGATCAGTGTTCTTGTGTTTGGCGAACCATCCTACTTCACGTCTCGTTAGAATTCAGGCAGTCTAGTCAAGGCTTAATTCCAGCTCATTCTTTAGTGTCAACTTAAAGCTTGGATTAATAACTACACGTCGTTACGGGAACTCACTTGGTAGACTTACCGCTCAAGCAACGCGTGCAAAACGCCGGGACAGAGACTCTAGTTTCTCAATTTTGCCACGAGAGCCCAAACTGCGGATAATGCGGAAGTGACGGTTGAGCCACGTGACCAGCGCCTGCCTCCAGTAGAAAAATGTAGCTAAATAAAGCGCAATTGAACCGGAGGCCCTGCCAGCGTTTCATAAATTTATATCGGTAAGTGTTCAGCGTAGAAACAAAATTATTATTTGTGTGAAAGTAATTGGACCAGTTCATTGCTTTCCGACTTTATATGGATACAATTTCTTGTTGGGAAATTTATGAAATGTAACACCATGCATGTGTGGCTTACCGTACCTCGGAATCACTCGAGCATTCGCCGTGAGCACGCGTCACCACCATCTTAGATTTTCCCGGAAATAACCATGGTGAAGCTTAGTTCGTATTCGCTTCCTACAGATGGCGCAGCATTATAGTTCGCGAGAGCTTTGGATGGAAAGTTGCGTAGATTTCGGAGCGAGTGAATAGGGCTTGGTTAAAGTACGAAACGGTTGGTTAATGAATAACTGGCGGGAATAACTGGTGTATTACCGCATTACCGTATTACTGGTCCTTAAAAACGACTCGTGCTTAAGAATGACTCTAATTACGGACTTTTTACTAAAGCTCGACTTGAACTAAAGAAACACCTAGATTTTGTAGTTTTTAAAGTTCAGCTTCGAGCACCTAAAGCACTAAAGTCGCACCTGATGTTCAGCTTCCTTGCATCCCTGGGATTACTGCAGAACCACTGCCCTGTATCCCTAATTACAAATCGCTGTAAATAATATTAAGGAAAATTGGAAATAAGCCATCAACGAAAATAGTGTGTAGAAATGACATAGTTCAGTTCAGTCCTGCCACTCCCACGAAACGTATGTGCATAAAGGTGGCTTACTGAACTACGTTATTTCTAGTGTATAATTTTCGCTGATGGCTTATTTCCAATTTTCCCTGGTAGTACTGCAGAACCATTCTATGCATCCCTGGGATTACTGCAGAACCACTTTCATGCATCCCTGGGAGTACTGCAGAACCTCTTTCCTACATCCCTTGGAGTACAACAGAGTACTGCAGAACAACTTCCCTGCTTTCCTAAGGAGCACTGGAGAACTACTTCCGTGAGTCCCTTGCAGTACTGCAGAACCTCTTTCCTGCATCGCTGGGAGTACTGCGGAACCATATTTTTGGTCATACAACGTGAAGTACAATGTGTGACCAGGGTGGTAGCTGGGGGGGGGGGGGGAGAGAAGAGTGGTTCATCTAAGGAAGACTAAAAAACTAACGAAAGTTCAACTTTCTTTTTTAAAATAATTTTTTTTATTGTCGTTTTCGTTTCAGTTTAAGAACTTTTTGCTGTTCTTTTCTTTCGTTGTAGGGCAGGGGAAGAAATGCTACCTCCAAAGAAATTTCCAGCTGCGGCCTTGTGAGTGACCGCGACCTACGTACGTTATATGGCTGCAACGCATAAAACCACGGCAAGTAAAATCCAGACGTATTACGAACGATCACTTCAACAATGCTGTAAAGAAGTATTTCGAGAACACTATGGGTGAGTAAGAATGTCTTCAGTGACCTATTCATGATACTCCAACCAGTACTACAATAACTGTACCCCCATAGGGAATTTATTACCACGGAACAAAATACGCAACGACAATTTTCTCGCTCACTAGCTTTTACTTGATTAATACTAAATTTGCTGGCTGCTTCTCGCCTTTACCAGAGAAAGCAGCTATCGAGTTGTGTATACCTGGTAACCATGGCAACAACGCGGACGCAGCGCTTCTCCTCAAGCCTCGCAACACGACGTACGATGCGTGCAACACGACAGCGTTAATTTATGACAACGGAAAACAATTTTTACTGCAGTGTAAGACGGTGGACTGAATTCTGAATCCCGGGGTTCAATGGATTGTCTTCGATTCTGTAAACCCGAAATGGACGCCATGTTTGATTTTGAATTCCCGCTGCGACCAGCTATTCATTCTACCGTCTTCTGATCACTGTTAGAAGCTGTTCTTTGAGCGTGAATAGCAAATTATGGAAATAGCGTGAAATGACAACAATGTTGTAGCAATGTGCACTTTGTTCTTTATCCATGTTGTTATTTATAATACATTTAATTTGTAATGTATTACCGCATTCATTTGGTAGAAACGGGAAACTAATCGTAAATAAATAACGATTGACTTGCAAATAGCGCTCGGCGCGCGAGAAGATCTCGCTGCATAACGCGCCCTTACAGTAGCACGCCAGTGTTTTCTTTGAAAGTAGCGACGATAAACTGTCGTTTCACTTAATTCAGTACTCGGTTACATACTGGTTACATCTTTGTTTCCGTCCATTTCACTGGTAGTGGTTTTCTGCACTGCATTGTTGACGGAGCTCCAGGTAAACCGAAAATTGTTGAAAAATGTATCCTCTTCTGTTTATAGTTCTTTAATCCGTAAGCATCTTTTTTCTTCTTTTGTTATCTCCATGTAGTATACTATACAGCCTAAACTTTAATGTTAAAGTCAGACTTAAAGTTAAAAGTCCGTAATGACCTTAAAGATAAAGCATAACTGCACATACCAGCGTAAAAAGTCGAAGGCATTTTTGAACTTCAAGATTAAGCTGTCACTGCACATACGGGCGTTAGTCTTGTTCCACCTCCTCCCTACCTTTCCGTCTAAACGAATCTAAAAAATAAATAGATAAGGAAAGCATCTGCTCCGCGAGACAAGACTGAAGACATTTTTTGTACATTTTCCCCAATCCTTTTTTTTTTTTAAGATATACATTTATTTGTATCAAGAAATAAGCAGTGTTTAAGAACAAGAACAACACGGAGTCACAGAGAGATAAGAATACTAGGCAAAATAGTTTATGTCCGAGCTACGACGGAAGTATATAAAAATATCAGTTGCGAGTCATAAAGATTATCTGTTTCGTAGACATACAAATTATAAGGAGCTCTTCCCCCAAAAAAATGTGTCTACGGGTCTCTAGGGCAGTGTTGCGATTGTGTTTGCAAAACTTAAGGGAAGTCAGGTAAAAGGTTTTACTTATTATTATTTACGCTATGATGTTAGAAATGATGTGAACAGAACGAAGCTATAGGTTGACGTAAATTTATTACGACGTAAACACATAAACAGTTACAAACAACGTAAAAATCGTTTAATACGTCCTAATAGCAGAAAAACAATTCTCACAGAAATCAATCCGATCCACACAACAAAACGTATGTAAAGTATGGAAAAAACTTATACAAAGCAAATACAAATCAGCATATCATACGATGATAGAAGGTAATTAATGGTTACAAAAAAAATGATAGACCAACCGTTTATGAGTATGTAAGTGTACGGGGGAGGGGGGCGGGAAATAGGAGCCTGCGCTCCGATCCCCCCCCCCCCCGGCCTGGTCGCCAAGACGAATACAACAATGAAACGGGGTGGGTGGGCGGGTTAATAGAAAACGGTGGGTGCCAAGGAAACGAGATGTATGCAGTCAGTTTGGGAGGTAAAGCAAGAATGCCTCTTGAGAGCAGCGCCAGACAGGGGGCCAGATGAAAGTGGGGGGAGGGGCCAATCAGCACACCTTGCGTAACTTAATGGTCACCCTTCTCAAACTATAGCCTTCAGGTAGGTATACAAACCTAAGTGTCCGTCCCCCAACCATTCGCCCTTCTATTGCCCCTCTAGGGATCGGAACTGAAGCCTCGTCCTGTTCTCACCTCCCCCATCACCATAATAATTCCACTGGTCGTGAAATTTTATTTATGCTATGATGTTAGAAATGATGTGGACAGAAGGGTCTCTAGGGCAGTGTTGCGATTGTGTTTGCAAAACTTAAGGGAAGTCAGGTAAAAAGTTTTACTTATTACTATTTCTTATACATAGATATGAAATAAGAAATACATATTCTTAAGAAATATATAATTTTAAGAAAATATATTTCTTATATATTGTAGAATAATATACATAAGAAAAATCATAAATTTCTTATGATTTTTCTTGTTGTAAAGGGACATAAATCCATCCGGTATGTCGTGCGACCCGTTGACAATAGCGTTTGCAACATTTAGACAGGTTCGAGTTAATGTCGCAAAAAAGAGAAAAACAAGAAAATGACTGTGTTAGCAACATTTACATACGTTTGAACTAATGTTGCAAAACTGAGTCATACAGGAAAGCCAACAGGGCCGCATGTGCCTTTAAGAAACTTTTTATGGTTTCTTATCAAATAAAAATATCAGTCATACAATTTTTATGAAATTTGCGATTGTACGCAAATTTGCATACAATTTTTATGAAATTTGCCTAAAATTGCATAAAAACACACGCAATGGTCGCACAATGTTTCGGGATTAACTTCATCCCCTTCGCAAGTGCTCTAAAAAGTGAGGAAAAATAACTCACATGTCAAAGTCAATAAACACTATAATTGAAAAAGTTAAATTGAAAACGTAAAGGCTAATTTCACTTTTTAAACTTTTTAAATTATAGTGTTCCTTGTCTTTGACATGTGAGTTCTTTTTCCTCACTTTTTTGAGCACTTGACAACGGGATGAATTGAATCCCGAAACGTTGTGAGACCATTGTGTGTTTTTTGGGCAGTTTTAGTAGGATTTATTCTGTTTAAATCCTCGTTTTGCTTTCTGCTAAGATACTCATTTTTCTGTCTTCTTACATCTGAAAATTGTTTCCTGATGGAAGACATTTTTCTTAGTTGTCTTCCATTAGAAACTAATAGAAAATTCGTCATTTTTACTTTCTCTGCAACGTTCAGCTTTTTTGGAGAGGTGGAGGGCACCTTTTGATGCCAACTGGGTGCATTTTGACGTCGTGGGTCCCTTGGAACTGCTCAACCACGTCGAGTGCCGTTTGACTTCATGGGTTCCTTGGAACTTCCAACCCACGTTGGGCGCCTTTTCGGGACCGAAAATATGTGGGCGGGGTGGGGGGAAAGGAGCACACCTAAACCAAAAGTTTGATAGGAAAAATGAGCCTACGTCGGAAAGGGTAGGAAGCGCGGAGTAGACTCGCCAATTTTTGGTGAAGATCGGTGATTTTCAACAATTTTAGGCAGCTGCCAATTTCAAAAATTTTAGGCAACGGCGTCGGTGGCTTTCCCGAAAAGTATATAGAAATATACCTGAATTTTTCTCTTCTTTTGTTGAAATAATTTTTTTATTGTTTGTTTCGGCGGCGTGCTGAAATTATTTTTCATTAGCAACGGCGTGCGGAATATTGGGAAAATCATCGGCGGTGGTAGCGGCGTGGCGTGGCGTGGCGGCGCACGGGTCTACGCCGGGAGGTCGCGCATAGGCAAGGCCGGCTGTGATAGGAGTTGATCCAGGAAGCAGCTACTATCTCAGTTGGCCTTGCGCATAGGACCACGATCGTTTCTTCTAGTAGCTATCTAGCGAGCCTAACGTAAATTCCACATTGCCAATATACTCGAATACAATTTTTACGTTTGGAGCAGTCCTACTTACGTTTCATAATAAGTATTCACTAGTTTGTTAGTCCAGGTGGTCTAGAGTTGCGTCGATTCGTCGGATCGACAACGACAGCCATGTTGATTTTAGAGATCACAAATACATGACGTCAGCCCAATTTATTTAGGAAAAGCGGTCTTCGGTAATGAGGAGAATTCATACCATGCCGACCTCGCTTGCTAGCGTATAGGAGCTTTATTAGGTAAATCAAGCTCCAAAAAGAGTAACATAAGTGGAAAATAAAAGTCGTCTAAATTTCGGGCAATGACCGGGATCCAACATGCTTTGAGCCGTGTGAAGTCCAACGGTGTTGGAAATGAAACGCAGCACTATTTATTGTAGCACAAATGTATTACATTTTCCGTTTTTCATGTCTCAGCTTTATTACGTTACTAGAGGAAGCCCGTGCTACGCACGGCTGGTATTGAATGCACCGTTCGCAACACTGGTACGGTTTAGATGCTTATTTTTATGTCCATGTTTCACCGAATTAAGTTTCTTCAATGGCAGTTTTGTTCACACTGGCTAATTGTAAACGCGCACGTCAATTCACTGGCTGCACCGTTTTAAAAATTGGCACGCTCAAGGATCGTTTCGTGAACAAATAATTGGCCGGCTAATAATGTTTTTTTTACTTACTAAAGTTCGTTGTACGCACAGGTGGTGTTAGATTCGCCCTTTGCAACACTGGTACGGTTTGGTGTATGGCCGTGTTTGAATTAACTTCGGTCCATCAAATTTTCGCTTCGGTCACTCAGTCAGGAACCCCGGGCACGACGCAGCCCCGACTCCTTTTCCGGGCACTGATGTTTCATGGAAACTCTAGTTTTGTCAATTCAATTTTTGCGCACACTGGCAAACAAACGCCGATTTTCGTTCTCTTCGCTCACTGAATCGACGGCCCCAGCCCCGACCCCTTTTCCCGACTTGGTCTCCGTTTCCAACACTGGTACGGTTTGGTTGTTCAGGTGTATTATCGATGTTTCACCGAATTAAGTTTCTTCAATCCGATTTTCGCGCACCCTGGCTAAGAAACGCTTTCACTGAAGTAAGTTTCTTCAATCCAATTATTGCGCACACTGGCTAACAAATGCTGATTTTAGTTTGCTTCGCTCACTCACTCAGAGCATCCCATGACTGAAATCACTTGATGCACCGTTTTAAAAATTGGCACGCTCAAGCATTTGTTGCTGCGCACGGCTGGTCTTAGATGCACCGTTTGCAATACTGGTACGGTTTGGTTGCTCATGTGTATGTCCGTGTTTGACCGAATTAAGTCTCTGTACTTCAATTTCTGGGCACACTGGCTAACAAACGGCGACTTTCGTTCGCATCGCTTGCATAATGAGCGTATCCTGTGGCTCCAATCGCAGGTTGCACCGTTTTAAAAATGTGCGTTTTAACCGTTGTTGCATGAAACAATTGTTTGGTTCCTTGCTGAAGTCCGTTCTATTCACGGGTGGTGTTGAATCCACCGTCTGCAATACTTGAACTGTTTGGTCGCTCATGTCTATGCCCATGTTTGATCGCAAATTCAGTTTCGACAATCCAGTTTTTTCACAGACTCTGGCAAACAAACGTTGATTTTCGTTCAATTCGCTCGCTCACTCAGCGACCCCAGGTACGACGCAACCCCGACCCCTTTTCCGGACTCGGTTTCCAGGCATTGACATTTAAATATGTGTGTGGGAAGTAAATAAATACGGTTTTGTACAACAAAACTGAAACCTTTAGCCCGGCGGCTTTGGCATTTTTCGTTCTTGGAATACGACTTCTGTAGGTCTTATTGTTTCTACAAGCCAATTTTTGCGCACACTGGCTAAGAAACGCTTTCACCGAATTAAGTTTCCTCAATCCAATTTTTGCCTAAAGTGGCTAACGAACGCTGATTTTCGTTCGCTTCGCTCACTCAATCAGCGCATCCCGTGACTGAAATCACTGGATGCACTGTTTTAAATTGCCACGCTCAAGCATCGTTGCATGAAAATATTGTTCGCTTGCTAGTAATGTTGTATTGCTTGCTGAAGTCCGTTGTACGCACGGGTGGTGTTGTATGCACCATTTGCAACACTGTTACTGTTTGGTTGCTCATATGTATGTCCGTGTTTGACTGAATTTAAATATTTCTATGGGAAGTAAATAAATACGATTTTGTAGAACAAAGTTGAAACCTTTTATTTAACCTGGCGGCTTTGACATTTTTGTTTTCTGAGAGAGGCAGAAAGTAAATCGCCCGCCAAACAATGCCTTATTATTGTTTTCACTGAGAGTGGTCTTACCGGCTACTCTGCAAGACAGCACAGAGCCTTAGGGCTTCGGGCAGATGACCAGGAGTGGTTAACGCTCGTTAAACCCTTTGAAATCCCTTTGAACCCTTTGCAAGACAGCAATGATAAGCCTCATGCTGCGCAGTAATTGTTTCTGTTCACTTTGAAACAATTCAGCTCAGCTCTGAAAGCCCGGATCTACGAAAAAAATAAACCATTCTACCGTTTCCATCAGCTGTGACACAAACATTTCGCTGTTACGTGTATTGTTGCGCGACTAGAAGCGCTGATGTTAATGCGATGACGTGGCGATTAAAAAAAAAGTAAATATTTACGATAATGGCGTCTTTATTAATCGTGTGTTCCTTGTCTGGTGTTGTGTTTGTTGAGTATAAATGTGGCCTCAATAAGCAGCCTTAATCCTCTCAATTTATATTTTTATACCAACACCCGATTTTACGACCTTTCTAAAATAGGATTCGCAAGATTTCTTCTTGTAGGGAGGCGGCGTTGGTAAATTGCCTAAACGATGATCGAATGCTTTTTTGAGCTTCCTGGTAATACCTAATTTGTAAAGCGATAAGCCGTTTGTAAAAGCGCAGTTTTCAAATTAAGGAGCTGATACAAAAATCTAAAAAAATTGGATTCACAGAAGGGGAAACCACATTACACAACCTCCAATCCCCTCTACCCCCCCCTCCCCCTCGAATGGTATTCTGTCCCAGAGCGCTTCATTCAGTTTATGGGAAGAACGC
>JAHWFP010195790.1:0-22505 GCA_023313725.1 Lithobius niger | reverse complement strand
AAATACTGGTGTAATTACTTTTACATATAAATAATAATTTAGCTTGTACGCTGAACACTTACCACTATAAATCTACGCGTTGATAATGAAATCTTGGTGAAATGTGGCAAAAACACTTGCTGTGCCGCCGATTCAGTTACGTTTTATTTAGCTACGCTCTTCTACAGGAGGCAGGCGCTGGTCACGTGGCTCAGACGTCACTTCCGCAAATTTCCGCAGTTGGTGCTCTCGTGGCGAAATTGAAAAACTGACTCTGGGCCGGAGTTTGGCGCGCGTTGATTGGACGTTAAATGAAAACTTGAAGATTGCTACCGCTAGTAGCAATCTTCTAGTTTTCATTTAACGTCCAAAGTATTATTCGGTGCGATTAACTTGCTAATAGGATTAACCTTGGCGGCCTTTCCCTGGTTGAATGATATCACTACTTTGAAAGGCCGACCCTTTTTGTAAATTTGGCGGCTTCTCTTACCAGTTTTGGTTTTGGGTGGATATCAGGACTTTCATAGGCCTGTAAATGACCAAAAATCCCACGGTGTAATTGTCACCCCTACCTTTTCTTGTGTGGAGGTATTTTATTGTATGAATGTTCTCATTCATAAATTTCACATTTGCTATTGTCATTCCAAATAAATTAATAACAAGCGTAACAGTATGGTAATTGCAAAGACCTAATCAATTCCTATGGAGCGATAGCAATCTTCAAGTTTTCATTTAACGTCCAAAGTATTATTCCGTGCGATTAACTTGGCTAATAGGATTAACCTTGGCAGTATTTCCCTGGTTGAATGATATCACTACTTTGAAAGGCCGACTCTTCTTGGAAACTTGGCAGCTGCTCTTATACCAGTTTTGGTTTTGGGTGGATATCACAACTTACAATGGCCTGTGAATACAAAGAATTCCATTGTCTAATAGTGATCTCTACCTTTTTTGTCTGGAGTGTCTATAAATTTTCTAATTCATAATTTTTACGTTTGCTATTGCCCAATTAGCCGTTGCACCAGCCAAATGGACATGGTTTGGCGTATTGTATGCCCATGTTTGCATGCTTAAGTCTATTTAATGCGATTTTTGAGCGCACTGGCTAACAAACGCTGATTTTCGTTCGCTTCGCTCACTCAATCAGCGCATCCCCCTTCACTTGGCTCTCCCGAGGTAAACGTTAATCATTATGAACACATACTACAAACTCACGGAATGATAAATGTTCATACAGTTCTAATATTCTGGTGGCAGACGAAGATTACTAAAACTAATCAACTCGTCAGCTGTTTAAAATTACTCGTCACTTACACTAGACTGCAAGAACAGTAAGTCTACATAAAATAAAATGACCGCGTCACGTTATTGAGGACACTTTTTCTCCATAAAGAACACGTTCCCACCTGTGCTAACGATGTGCATTTTGTTTCCTAATCTTCTTTCCAGCAAAATTGGCATTATCTAGACCCTCTCAAACAACAATAATTTTGCACTTACGAGCCACTTCAGGGCCACGTGCTTCTAGCTGCAACCCCCATTTTAGAAAAAGGCACTTCCCCATATGACGCTTCCTGTCTGCCGAAATTTAGATCTGGCAACTTTCCTAATGAGCTGTAGACGTGTCTATGAGAATTAACATGGGAGCCTGCGGACTAGTTACTAGTTACTAGTCACTAGTCACCAGTAACACAAATCAACGTTATTGAGGACACTTTTTCTCCATGAAGGACACGTTCCCACATTTTCGTGTTGACGTTTTCTTTGTTACTGGACCGAAGACACCTGATTCAAACGATTTGCAAAGATTTCTACCGCATGGGGAATTTACACCAGTATGCTGAAATCACGTATAAGTTGGTTTCAGTTAAAAGACACGGTCTGCTAGTGAGCCGCCATCTGACAACAATAACACTCTAACAATTACGCTCTGACAATTAAGCTCCAACAACAATAAAACGTCTACTTGGCGGCGACACACTAGCGTGTGTCTAGATCAAGTTTCGTGAAATTTAATCTTAACGGTTAGCAGTTTGGGTATATTTCTACCAAAAGATTGGAATTTGTGTAATAGAAAGTGTTGTCTGGCCAAGCTGATCAAAACATTTAGGAGTGTTAGAACATTTAAATGTAAACGACCCTGGTTTACTGCTTGTTATGCGTTGAACTCGGCGTGATGGCTCAAACGTGAGGACTAATGGGATCATTTTACAACCTTGATTCTGTCCGCGGCTTCAATGTTAATGGGGCATTATCTAGACCCTCTCAAAACATTTTATTTCTTAAAAAATTGAGCGCCGACGCTTGAAAATCCCGCACGCTTGAGTTCGTATTAAAACGCTGTCTTAAGTTTTAACAAACCCTAGGTGTTTCGTACCTTATTACGTACCAATAACAGACCGAAGCCTAAGTTGAGAAATAGCGCGACATTATAATATAAGTTATGGCATCATCGCCACATTTATGGCTAAACGCTATTAAGATTGTTTTTCTTTTTACAGCTATTGTTTCTTTTTTTTTTATTCGGTTATGAAAGTGTAAATTTTGTATTTTAAATGTTACTAATAATTGGGTTTTCGTTTCATGTGACATCGAGAGACTAGCGGAGAATGAAGTCGCCACCTTCGAATTTTTCCGGGGAGGGGGAACATTCTGTAGCGACCATTTTGGTGTCTAGATATTATTGGCCAACGTCACTACCTCAATCAGCCTTGCGCCCAAGATTGTGTCCAACGATCTGCTCTTCCTCCAAGATAACGTTGTAATTGTCAAACAACAGTTGTCATTGTAAAGATATTCCAATGTTAACACTGTAAGAGCCATGCATTGCCTTGGCAACGAATTGTACTGCTCGAGGCCCAATGTAAATATTCCCATTTCCAATCCTCCAATTCAACCTATCATGCAACCGATGGTTTGTCATCCTGCAACATTTTGGTAAATATTAATTAGATTAGGAAGGACGGCCTTTGTCAACTAGTGCGAGCATTCTGTACTGACCATCATGTTTGCTGAACCATAAAACTTCCATCCGCAAAGCCAATCCGACTTGATCAACCTGCCATAGCCATACTACCAAACCCAAAGACCCGTCCTTCCATGGTGTAACTCTATATCGTTTAGCTGAAACACGGATTCTTTCAAAGGGTTTTAGCTAGAGTTAACCGCACCCTAGTCATCTGCCCGACGGATTCTTTCGTCAGATTTTATTAGAGGCCTTGGCACACAGCCGTACGCCCCTTCTAACCTAAAAATACACATTTAACTACATCAAGAACTCGACCAACTTAATAGACATCACAAACCCACACACCAGCACGGATTCTTTCATTTCGCCCTTCAACAATCAGCTTTTTAGCAAAGACATATCACGTGCATGAAGAATGAATATGGAGTTTGCTGAGTGGCATTGTTTCTTAATTACAATGGTTAAAACAATGTTAAACAATCAAAATGATCGTTCAGGGATCTGTCTCCGGAATGGCTCGACCAATCTAAAAAGTGGCCTCTGTGAGGATGAAGCCCAGGGAAATTTCTGGCCTAGATCATGTTTCAGATTTTAGGTAGGTGCAGTAGTTTTTTTCTGAAATCGTGTCACACAAGAACAAGAACCAGAACAACAACAAGTTTTCAAATTTCCGTGTGGCTCCGTACGTTTACTCTTGCACGGAATTGCATAAAAGTTAGTATAAAGTTGAGAAAAGTTGCTATCTACTATCTGGCCACGTTTGGTCGAAATATATTGAATAGAAACGGAGAAATTAATAGTTTTAGTTTTGCTGGAGAGAGAACTTCAATCATATATATATATTAATAAACCAAAACGGAACGTTAAATGTTTAGAGTAAGGATCTAAAAGTCAAAACCTAGAAGGAACACGGACAAGCTTTGACAGTCAGGGTCTAGGTGTAAAATTTGTCAGTAAGAGGCTGGAAAGCATTAGACCCTTACTACCCGGTGGTTAGATTAGTTCTAGTCTCTTCAGACTGAACGTGTGTATGAACGGTTGTAGCAGGTTTTCGTTGTTCTTAGAATATTGTTTGGAACTTTAATAACACAATTTTCTTGTGAAGTTTGGCATTTTGTCTTTTGATGCTTTAGAGTTTTTATTATATTTCGTAGAGTTATGGTAGAGAATTACCATAATGCTGTCTGCTACGAATATGCTGGCATGTTACTAAATTGAAAAATAATTTTCAACGTAAAGCAAAGCAGGAAACGTATAACCCTACTACCACTTGATCATCACATGGGTCATTGTAGGATGATTTCCAGTTTTTCGTGAAAATGTATTTATTGCTGACCACTGGGTAGTAAGGGTCTAATGCTTTCCAGCCTCTTACTGACAAATTGTACACCTAGACCCTGACTGTCAAAGCTTGTCCGTGTTCCTTCTAGGTTTTGACTTTTAGATCCTTACTCTAAACATTTAACGTTCCGTTTTGGTTTATTAATTCGTGTTACTTTTAGAATTGCAGCTAAACTGTAAAACAGTGCAGTTGACGGTCAAAGCTGATAGTTTAACACAAGAGACCCTAGGCTGACCCTTACTAATCTGGCTATCGCCAATGGTAACAATAGAAACAAATCCTTTAATCTTCAGTCTATGTCTCGCAGCTGGAGTTTGCTAATTGGTATTGTTGCATAATAACAATGTTTAAAACAATGTAAAACAATCAAACTGGTAGTTTAGAGCTCCGTAACCCCTGAACCACTTGACCAATTAGAAAAGGCCTTATGAAAAGGGCACATCTACAGAGCAATACTTGTAAAATGAGCTGAGAACCAGCTTTATAGGACAAATGGTTTGACCTGTAGAGAGGACAGACGAAAGTATCCCCAGAACAACAACAACAACAACAACAACAAGAAGCTGAACAAGAAGTTGTCTATTTGGCCCCTGTCTGCATCTCGGGTTTGGCTGGACCGAATTTCACACTTTTTGGGACTGCAGACAGGCCTTTACTAGTCAAAGCTAGATTCCAAATTTGGTTTAAATATGTTTTTTTTTGACGGAGTTATAAGCACTCAAAGTTGAGAGTTTAACACAGAGGTCCTAGGTCGACCCTTACACAAGGGTAGGAACAACAATAAGAGGAACGCACGCACATAAAAATACTGTTCAGTGAACAGTAGTCAGATTAAAACACAAAACAAAATATAAAAATATTGATGTAAATGTTAAATGAGCTGGACAGCGGCAGTTGGAAAGCCCATTACCGGCTTCGAGACAAATACTCTGTTAGGTCTAATTCGTACAAACGTTTTTTGAAGATATTGACCGAAGGCAACGATACAATGTTTGAGGGTAGTCGATTCCAGCAGTTAACCCACAGTGAAACAGTGTGGGGAAACCCACAGTGAAACAATACGGCTGTTTTCTGCCGCAGACTCAATAGCCGTAAATTTTACGTGTGCCTTTTGTAATGCGCGTAGCATACTACGAAATATCGGCTGCTTCCAATATTTGGTAAACAATGGGTGCTTTGATTTTATTTTTGTAGCGGAGTCATGGGTCCACGGTGACATTACAAATGCGATGGTTGCTGATTTAAACAGATATGTGGTAGTGAGACGTGGCAGGGGTAGCGGGGGGGGGGGGGGGTTTTTAAATCTGCACCGAGTGGAGATCCCTGTGGTGCTAATTGATATCTCGTCGGGTGTTGAGGGGATGGTAATTTCCCTACCAAATTCATACATACCTTTTACCCTTTGCTCTCTTCCTGACAGCAGATCGGATACAGCTGTTGAGGAAATTTGCCATTATTTAGCTGATTCCGTGAGTGCAGGGCATTCCAATATATCTTTGGGCGATTTCAACCTGTCAACTGTAAATTGGGAATCATCCAAGCCAGATTTTCGCATCATCATCTCCTTTTAGAGTTGATTGCAACTCTGGGCCTTACACAGCGAGTCGATAGGTCAACTCGCGGAAATAATATTCTCGACCTTGTATTTACTGATGGTGACAGATTAATATACGATATCCAGGTAGGACCACATTTTGGTAACAGTGATCACTGCATGATTACTTTTAAAATTAACCTTTCTCAAGGTACCTAATAAGGACCAGAGAAAGAAATCTATCAAAGCTGGGCAATTAGATTACCCTCTGCTTAAGACATCACTTAGAGATGTGAACTGGGATGATGTTATATTTTCATCCCATACATCCAAACAGGAAACATGGAATTGTTTTTCTAATATACTCGAGACACATCTTAGCCATTGTCGAGGCCCCATCACTGCGGTTAGCAGGACAAGAAATCATACTCCACTAAATATTATAAAATTGAGAACTCAAAAGCTTACACTCTGGAGACATTACCGGGAAAAACCGGACCAAGTGTCTCTCCAGGCGTATAAGACGGCAAGGAAGACTTACTCCAACATGGTTGAGGCATGGCATTCTGAAGCTGAACGACGAGTAATTAGAGATGGAAACTCCTTTATTCTTTTCAAGTTTTATCATAAAATGACCATAACCGCACGTTCCTTGCCCCCATTTAAAACTCCATACGGGTTTTTGATTAATAATAAGTCTAAGGCAGATGCCATAAGCACTTTTTTTTGCATCAAATACGATTTCTGATGAGGGAAATTAGAACCTACCAGGACCACAGTTTAGTACATGCAACAGGGACTGCTGCTGGATAAATTTTGATCAGCGAAATGTGCTTTCGGCCTTGACTAACATTAAACCTAGCACATCCTGTGGACCTGATGACATTTCTGCCTTTCTACTCCACTGTGAAATGCTACCCATTATCTAAATTATTTTCCTTGTCATTTGAACAGTGCGAATTACCGGATATAAGGAGATGTGCTGTTGTTGTACCAGCTTTTAAGAAAGGTTCACCATCTGACTCACAAAATTATAGGCCTATTGCACTTACCTATGTGGCATGCAAGGTTATGGAGTCAGTCATTCGCGAACAGCTATTAGCGTTTCTGGATAAATTTTCTATTATTGGCAAAGAACAATATGGTTTTCTTCCAGGGAGATCAGCAACGCACCAGCTTCTGTGGGTCCATGACCGGTGGACTTCTGCGTTGGATGCTGGTGCCTCAAGTGATGTAGTATACTTTGATTAAAAAAAAAAAGCCTTTGAATCCGTTGTTCGCCGCAAATTAGTAGCTAAACTTAGCAGTTGCGGAATTGGTGAACATCTTCTAAAGTGGCTATCTGCCTTTCTTCAAAATCGTTCCCAACAAGTAATCGTTGAAAAAACACTCTCACACCAGGTCAGCGTACCAAGCAGTGTTTCTCAGGGTTCGATGCTTGGCCCTCTACTATTCTTGATTTATCTAAATGACCTGTCTCTGGCGTCCAACTCCCCATTTGGTGTAAAATTTGCAGACGATCTTAAATCTAATGCAGAAATTTTGGCACCAGGTGCTTCAAGTACACTCAGGGAGGAAATTGAACGAGTTCATCAATGGTCTCAAATGTGGCAGCTGCCACTTTCTTCTTCGAAATGTCACACATTTCACATCGGTCATGTAAGTCCTGAATATGGGTATCTACTTGATGGAGATATTCTGCCTTTCGTGGAAGAGGTCAAAGACCTGGGCATTTGGCTCTCTAAGGACCTTAAGTCATCCCTTCATTGTCAGAAGACCAGTTCCTTGGCGTTCTGCCATTTGGCGATTGTTAATAGATGTTTTACATCAGGAAACCTAAAAACTAAAATATGGGCATTCAAAGTCTTCGTCTGCCCAATCCTTGAATATGCCATACCGGTGTGGTCCCCCTATCTTGCTAAAGACATTGACTTAATAGAGTCTGTCCAGCGTAAATTTACCAAAAAACTTCCTGGACTCAGGATCGTGGTCACATTGAAAGGCTATCCAAGGCAGGGCTTGAGTTGTTGGAACTACGGAGATTGAGATGTAATTTAATATTAACTTACAAGATTCTGCGAAATCTTCTCTCAGTGGATCTCCTCCTTTTTGACCTGGCCCTGTCTCCCAACAATACTCGGGGCCACCCGTGGAAACTTGCTGTCCAGGGATCGCGCCTAGAATGCAGAAAGAACTTCTTTGCTGTTCGTGTCGTCCCAGTTTGGAATGCTCTTCGCTCACGTACAGTGTGTATGGACTCGGAGTGTGGGTTCCGTCGGGAGTTGCTCTCCGAGGATCTTATCCCTTTTCTTAAGAGAAATATATAAATAGTAAACCTCCTCCCTCCCCCACCCTTCCTAACGAAATGGTGCAGTGTCAGCGGATTACAACCCTTCCGTCAACCATCCACCAACTGGTGGTAAACCTTATTGTTATTATTATTATTATTATTATTATTATTATTATTAACAACACGGTTACAGAAAAAAAATATTTGCGGCAATCGGATTTGCTTCGTTTCAATGAGTGACCTCTTGTCCGTTCGGAGCCACGGATTGAAAAGTATCAATTTGGGTCGACATCGTACAAGTTGTGGAGGAGGGGGGTAAGTTAAGGTAGGATCAATAACGAATCTATGTAATCCAAGCAAAGGAAGATTGAGGGCCATTAGGTGTTCCTTATATGACTTATTGTCCAAGCCAGGGATACTCTTAGTAAAATGCTGCTGTATGGATTCATGCCGGTCAGTATCTTTCAGTAAATGTGAGAACCAAATTGGTGAGGCGTACTCCAAGATAGGTCGAATATGCACCTTGAAAGCTTTCACAAGCAAGAATACATCCTGTGACTTGAAGAATAGAACGAATTCTGGCAGAGTTCCCAACAGCATTTATGTGGTGGGAGACCTTAAGATCGTTGGAAAGAATAACTCCCAAATCCTTAACAGAGTTAACACTATCCAGACAGTTACTTTCAATGGAATAACTCAAATGCTGATTTCTCCTGCCCAGATGTACAACGTTACGTTTATTAATGGATAGTGGAAGCTGCCAGTTTTCGCACCAGTCCTCCACATCTTAAATTGCATTGCAAAGAGAAATTTGATTCGTAGCACGCTTAAGAACTGTGTAAAGTTTGATATCATCAGCAAATTTATGGAGAGATACCTCATTGGTACAGTGGAGATCGTTGATGTAAATCAGAAATAACAGCGGTCCCAGGACAGAGCCTTGAGGTACTCCACTGACAACAGGAATGATGCTAGATTGGAGTAACCCACACTGATTGGCTGTGTACGGAAGGAAACAAAATTTCTCACCCAACTCAAAACCTCGCCGTTGAACCCATAATGATAAAGTTTAGAAAATAATTTGGTATGTATCACCTAATCGAAAGCCTTGGCAAAATCGATGAAAATCACGTCAACAGGTATACCAGAACCTAACGAGCGCGTCCAATAGTCCATGCATTGAAGTAGCTGAAGAGTAGTGCTTCTTCCAGGTAGGAAACCAAATTGGTTCTTGGATAAGATACCATGGGAGTAGGGTAAGAACGCGAGATTGAGTTGTCCCTCCATCCACCCCTCCACCCACCCACAACCGGAAGTGACGTCATTACCCCCACTTCCGGTCAGGTGATGAAAAGGGGGGGTTCCGGTGGGATGGTGGGAAAGTACTTTTTTGCATCCTTTTGCTACCTCCATGACCTCACTTATAATGCGATTGAGTTGTACATCCACCCTCCATCCACCCACAACCGGAAGTGACGTCATTACCCCCACTTCCGGTCACGTGATTAAAGTGGGGGTAATGACGTTACTTCCAGTCAGGTGATGAAAAGTGGGGGTAATGTCACTTCCGGTTTTCATCGATCTGGAGGATGGTGGAAAAGTGTCTTTTGCTACCTTTTTTTTTCGTTCTCAATTTGTAGGATGGTGGAAAAGTGCCTTTTGCTACTTTTTTTTCCCGTCAATTTGGAGGGACCCCGGCTCTTTTAGTTTTCATCAATCTGGAGGATGGTGGGAAAGTGCCTTTTGCTACTTTTTTGCATCCTTTTGCTACCTCCATGATACGTCACTTATGACGTGTGGTTAATGACGTCACGTGATCAAAGTGGGGGTTCCGGTTTTCATAGATCTGCAGGAAAGTGCTTTTTGTTACCTTTTTTTTCGTTTTCATTGATCTGGAGGATGGTGGGAAAATTGCTTTACTACTTTTTTTTCGTCAGTTTGGAGGATGCCCCCATTTTTTTTTCGTTTTCATCAATATGAAGGACCCCTCCCCATGACCTCACTTTCAGTGGATGTGGCTCTAATGATGATCGTGGTGCATGTTAAATGAGCTTTCACATGCAAGCTTTAGAATATTCTTTACAGGGAGTGAGCTATAAACGGAATTGGCAGTAATCCAGGACAATAATTTTTTACTTCCTGCTTCAGTCATACGAGGTGAATGAAAGTAGGCTGACGCGTGTACCGTGTGACAGCTGCTGCAAAGCTAACATATGGTTGTTCGTCTATAAAGTTATTTGCAAGTTTCTCACGTTTTGTGGTAAGTAAAGTACAACTACTTGACTATTTTATGTTTCTAAAGTTATTTAAAAAGTAATTGATCAGTTTAGCCAGCTGCAGGGCGCATTGGATTAAGTGTCAGTCAAAAGCAATGTTATCTTGTCAACGCTGCTATAAGACCGCATTTCTTAGGCCTATGCGATATTTTTTTTTAAACTGGTTGCTGCAGCGAGTGGAAGCTTTTCTTTTACAGATTAGAACCTTAATGTATGTTTCACACGTTTTTTCAAGGATAAGAAATTGGTTGTCCCAGCGTTGTTGAATTGATTGGATGGCTGCATTATTTTTTTTTAAAAACTGGTCCGTCGCGATTTTCAACGAACATTTCTTTTTTCCGATTCACAACCTTAGTGTATATTTTGAACATTTTTAGGATCCGTTCACGTATTAATGGCTTGACCAGACTACTTAGCACCCTCTAGGTCCAGGTGTACTATTTAGCACCCTCCACAACCGGGTGTAATATTTACCACCCCCTAGGATCATGTATACTATTTAGCACCCAGTAAATTTTTGGGATCAAAAATTTGAAATAAACAAAAAAAATTAACTCTTTTTAATGATATTTTGAGACTAATAACAAAAAAGAAGCATGGATTCGAGTTCAATAATTTTAACAGGAATAGGTGCCGAACTGAGTTGCAATTTAAAAACTCCTATATACCTAGACCCTAAAAAAGAGTACGAAATAGCACTCGTCTCCTTGGATACGTACTACAGTATTTTCATCGTGCACGCTGAAAATAACGAATTTTTGTACACCATCGATGGTGGAGCGAATTGGATTGAGTTGCGAATCGTTCCCGGCGCTTACGAAATTTCGGACTTGAATAATTTTATACAGTCTACTTTGGAAGGTCACGAAAAAAATGCCATCGTTTTAGAACCGAATCACAATACTTTAAAACCAAATTTGGTTATACATAATCCGCTCTACGGCGTTTCGTTTCTGGGAGATAATAATTTAGGAATTGTTCTAGGGTTCCTTCAGGAAACTTACACTAAAACTCAGCAAGGTCAAAAATCCGTGGATATAATGGGGTTGAATACAATTTTCGTTCATACCAACATAATCGGGTCTTCCTACGTGAATGACGACACTCAACCTTGCATATACGCTTTTTATCTGGGAGTGCCACCGGGTTATAAGATGATAATTTCCCCTCAAAATTTAGTTTATCTTCCCATTACTAGATTCGTAATATTCGTATTTGGTTAACTTCTCAAGATAACAAAATGATAAATTTAAACGGGGAAACCCTTACCGTCAGACTTCATCTGAGGTCTAAAAAATAATTTTGTACGTATTAAAAAAAAAGAATGTTAGTATTCGAAAGAAAAAAAAGAATAATTGGAAAAGGATTCGTCGTAGATAATAATCAATTAAAGGCAAAAAACGCAGCATTCATCAAATTTATAACGAGAGCGAGAAGAGTTTAACAGAACATTACCTCGATATAAACGAATCTTTATAACAAGATTCTTCCGTGGAGGTACCATATGAGAAACTTCACGCTAATGTCATATGAACAACTGCACACATATACCATATGAGAAACTTCACGCTAATGTCATATGAACAACTGCACACATATACCATATGAGAAACTTCACGTTAATGTCATATGAGCAAATTTATGCTAATACCATGCGAGCAACTTCACGCATATGTCATATTAGAAACTTCACGCTAATACCATATGCGCAACTTCACCTAAATGTTATATGAGCAATTTCACGATAATACCATATGAGCAACTTGACATTAATGCCATATGAGCAACTTCACGCTAATGTCATATGAGCAACTTCACGTTAATGCCATATGAGCAACTTCATGCTAATGCCACATGAGCAACTTCACGATAATGTCATATGAACAACTTCACATTAATGTCATATCAACTAATTCGTATGTGGCGATTTAATACATATACTAAATGAATCTAGATTGTGGTGGGAACAAGTTTAAAACATACATAATACGTTCATCCTTTAGTGTTTCCGTTGGGGTTTATATTCGATCAACACCTTAGATGAGGTAAGAAAACGGATGATGAAAACAACCACCCGAGTGAAAGTTTAGATCCTCGTTATCGTTTATTATAAAAGGAGAAAATGGGAGATAAACAATCAAATCTGATTAAGATACTGGTAAAAAGTTTAGAGTGCCCGTACAGGGTAAAAAAGATGAGCGACCCATCATTGGTCCGTTAGAAAGTATAACCCACGTGAAGGAGAAAGACGACGTGGAAGATGATGTGGAAGTCAACCATAAAAAACGGAAACACGAGGATTACGTTCCTAATGCATCAAAACGGATCCGTTCCCCTCCGAGACGAGTTCCTCCAGCATCGTTTTGCTCTTTAAAGGCTCTTTTGAAGGGCCACAGATTAGGGGAGAATTTGAGATATTATTTGCATAGATTTTTCAAAATGCCGAAAGAAAACGATCATGTGTTTGGATTAAGGTACAACATGGACACGGGAGACCTCATGATTGGTAACAAAACTATCAAAATATGGGAGAACGACATAGTGTTGGAAGGAAAGAAGTACCGAAGAAAAAATCAGTTGTAGATTGCTGTACGAAACGTACGACCCCGAAGTCTTGGCATCAGACGGCTCGATTCTGAAAGACAGTAATGCCATATATCGAAATTACGACCCCCTACTTTGGAAAGCCAAAATCGAATCGTGGTTACAAGTACGTGCGTGTTATCAAACCAATTTGGGAGGAAATAAAGAAGGAAAAAAAGTAGTTGGCTGGAAGATGAAAAAGATTACGACGAATCGGAGTCTAACGAATCGGGGTCGAACGAGTCGGATGAGTCGGAAGAACCTGGGTCGGATGAATCGGAACCGGACGAATCTGGGATGAACGAATCGGAAATGAATGCATCAAGGTCGGACGAGCTGGATAATTTGGAGTCGAAAGAATCATGGTTGAACGAAACAGAGTCTGATGAAGTAGATTACAACAACCTGAATGCATTAGTGAATAGGCTGAGAGTCTTGGTAGGATTATTGTTGAGGGAAAGTGTTGATCATGAAGAAGAAATTATGCAAATTCTAGGGGGATTGATGGAGATAGAAATTATAACTGAAAATGAAAAGAGGACGATACAACAAAACTTAACAGACTTGGGAGTTTTGTCTAGCAACACGATGTAGTTATTGTAGTTAATGACTATCCCCAAGCTCCCGAGATTGGGGAAGACCTCGTTTCACCCTTTTCCCGAAAACTAGCGGAAGACATCAATCACGACATCAAACCTTCAACCAAACTCGTGCCGAATCTCCTGCACAAAAAGAACTACGTCGTTCACTACCAAAATTTGAAGTTCTACCTGCATCACGGATTGATTCTTCGTCGCATCCGAAGAGTACTGAGCTTCAACCAGAACCCTGGATGGAGGGGTACATCAATTCAATACGGACTAAAGGCAGCAATCGACCGCACCCTTTGAAAAGGATTATTTTAAACTGTTAAACAACTCGGTATCTGGCATGACAATGGAAAATAAGCAGAAGCGAGTCAACGTGAAACTGTGCACCAATCCCAAGAAGGCTGTCAAGTACACCTCCCAACCTCACGCGGATTCGTTCGAAATCCTTAACGAACATTTAGTGCAGATCAACCGCAGAATCAGGAGCGTTTGTTGTGATCTGCTGACGTACTCGGGATTCTGGAACTGTCAAAACTGGCCATGTTCCGCTTCCACTACGAATACGTTAAACATAAGTACGAGGACCAGGCCAAATTCCTGTTTACCGACACCGACAGCCTCTGCTACGAAGTGGAAACGAACGATGTGTACGAGGATATGAAGCGAGACAGTGAACGCTTCGATACCAGCAATTATCCGAGAGATCATCCCTTGTACTCCGAAGCAAACAAACAAGTCCTGGGGAAGATGAAGGATGAGATGGGTGACGTTCCCATCTTAGAATTCGTGGGTTTTACGATCCAAAATGTACGCCATTAGAGCGCAGAAAACGAAGACGTCCATGAAGGTTAAGGGTATTCAGACATCTTTCGTGAAGAAACACTTGGACTTTAAAGATTACGCATCAGCTCTGAGAATGCCAGTACCCGCACTGAAAGGAACCTGGCCTAAAATCGCCAGCTTGAAACACGAACTAAGCACGGTGAAAGTGACGAAATCCCTCCACTCTGCTTACGGTGACAAACGTATTATCCTAGACAATGGAGAAGATACGCTACCTATCGGTCATCAAGATTCTGGCACGTGGCGAGAATACAAAGACGACTTCGACTCCGACGTAGACATCATAACCGATGAGGAGAAAGAGGAGAGAGCGAGTTTAGCATTCATCTCGAAGGAGAAGGAGGAGTTGAACGATGCTAAACGAGAGGAGGAGCGGGTTAGATCGGTACGACGATCTGCGGTACTGGAGAACCGCGGGATAAAACTGAACTATCTCGCGGCGTGGAAAACAAAAAGAAAAAGCTAGGCAAAGAATGGTGGATAGGGAAAGACGGGCCACGATGTGTCCGGTGCAGAAAAAGGTGAGATTAGAGCAAAATGTCGCTAGTATGAGGAAGGCTCAAGAACGAGAGTCTAAGGAGGAAAAGAAAGCCTGGTTGGAGAAAAAGGCCGCTAGTAAGAGGAAGGCTCAAGAACGAGAGACTGAGGAGGAAAAACAAGCTAGATTGGAGGAAAAAGCCGCTAGTAAGAGGAAGGCTCAAGAACGAGAGACTAAGGAGGAAAAGAAAGCTAGAGTGGAAAAAAAAGGCCGCTAGTAAGAGGAAGGCACAAGAACGAGAGACTGAGGAGGAAAAGAAAGCCAGATTGGGAAAAAAAGCCGCTAGTAAGAGGAAGGCTCAAGAACGAGAGACTGAGCAGGAAAAGAAAGCCAGATTGGGAAAAAAAGCCACTAGCGAGAGGAAGGCTCAAGAACGAGAGACTGAGGAGGAAAAGAAAGCCAGATTGGAGAAAAAAGCTGCTAGTATGAGGAAAAGCCGGATGCTTAAGAAATACTAGACCGTCAATACCATCGGAGCTGGTCATTCCCTTTCCTTCCCATCCCCTTTTCCCTTCCCAATCCCACCCCATCCCACCTCTCCTACAACTGCAATCTTGACGTTGGTGGAGAGGCTTACTCCCCGATTGAATATGCGAGTATTTTAAAAAAAACTCCGAGTAATACATTTAAAAAAAAAGCTATAAACTCGTTTTTTTCTTGGAGTTCAATTGGGGAAACCAATAACAGTATAAACGCACTGTGACGTCTTAAGTACGGGCCACGGAGGTAGCAAAAGGATGCAAAAATATTGATGAAAACTAAAAAAGTGGACGTCACTTCCCATCCAAATTGACGGAAAAAAAAGTAGCAAAAGGCAACATCCTTCAGAATGAAAACAAAAAAAAATGGTAACAGAAGGCACTTTTTCCACTATCCTCCAGATTGATGAAAACCGGAAGTGACATCATTACCCCACTTTGATCACATGACTGGAAGTGACGTCATTTGGCTCACGTCATAAGTGAGGTTATGGAGGTAGAAAAAGGATGCAAAAAAGTAGCAAAAGGCACTTTCCCACCATCCTCCAGAATGATGAAAACTAAAAAAGTGGGAGTCCCTCCAAATTGACGAAAAAAAAAGTAACATAAGACACTTTTCCACCATCCTACAAATTGAGAACGAAAAAAAGGTAGCAAAAGACACTTTTTTCACCCCCTCCAGATCGACGAAAACCGGAACCCCCACTTTTCATCACCTGACCGGAAGTGACGTCATTGCCCCCACTTTGATCACGTGATCGGAAGTGGGGGTAATGATGTCACTTCCGGTTGTGGGTGGGTGGAGGGGTGGATGGAGGGACAGCTCAATCGCGTTCTTACCCTACTCATGGGTAGTTAGGTGTTTAAACATACGGTCACGAATGATTTTCTCAAGAATTTTGCGTGGAACATTGGTGAGTGATATAGGCTTATAGTTCCCTGGATTAGCTGTTTCCCCTGTTTTTGTAAATTGCTATAAGTCGAGTAGTTTTCCAGCAAATAGGGAGAGTGTTGGTGGATAGAGAGCGTTTAAAAATCATTTCTAGTGGCAAACAAACCTAATTTTTTTTTTAATTCTTTGTAAAAATGTGCGTAATAGCCATCACGCCCAATGGCATGACTTGTTTTGGTAGAACAAAGAATTGAATGGATAGTAGAGCGGAAAAAATCTACATAGTGTTTTATTAATGACGAAAGATTTCCCTCATGGATAACCCTCGAGTCGCAAACACTAAACCAAGCCTCCATTTAAATTGCTAGTTCTGCACCTACCTATACGTTTTTTGTTTCATTTTTTGTTTTTATATGTAGAGACAGATGTTAATCTGTCCAAAATCTATAACATTTTCATATCAAAATCAATGTGCAATACTTTAGCAGAAAACCCTCTAAATTCAAGTACAGATCCGAGCCTTAATGGAATTATACGGTTAGTAATAAATGTGCAACACTTAGCAGAAAACTCGAGTGAACATGCACCGAAAGTTCAGGTCCAGCTCCAACTCCATAGCGTAAGTACACAAAACTTTGCAGAAGCTTCACTAACTTCAAGTAAAGGGAGCTGAAATTCAAGTGTACTGTCGAGGTTTATTGGAGTGACGTCACTAGAGTAAACCTTAACATCATGAGATCACGTGACTTCCTGTTTCTTAAAGTAAACCTTGATAACACCCCTGGTTAGCAGAGTAAACTTTGACATCACTTCCGGTAACTAGAGTAAACCTTGACGTCCTGAGTTCACGTGACTTCCAGTCAATAAAGTAAAACCTGACATCACTTCCGGCCAAACTGCAAGGAGCCAAATTTCCCTAGGTCCAGTAGGAAAGGAGTTAGCAAAAGGCACATTCTGGCTCACAAGTAAACCTCCCTACAATAGCCACCATGCATCTCGATGGCACTCAAGTAAACCTTGACATCATTTCCGGTTGCTTCTTACTTAAGAAAATGTGCGCACAAGAAATCTTGATGGTACTAAAAAAAAAAACCTCGTCATACTCCAGGAAACCTCGACATTGCTCAAGAAAAACCTACCATTTTGATCAAGATCAAGCAAATGGTCAGAGTGCATTACACGTTTTTCGTAAGGCTTCACTGCATAAACAAATGATAACCATAAATCATTCCGACAGTCTAGCCATCCAAGAGCTACGTGCGCGTCGTCGATCCATGCTTCCCGTAATTTCTTTGATTCCAAGAGCATCACAAAATCGTGTGCTGATTATTTCGACACAAACTAATTGTAATTATCGCTCACAGTTCATCCATCACATTCCTAAGCGCGCCTGCATTTCATCTATATCATTCAAAACACCCAGAAGTAACCCCCTTTGAAGGTAAAAGATGAGAGATTGAGAGAGAGCAAAGCGAGACACATTGAATAGGTTTACGTGGAAATCGCTCGCTCTGCTCGCTCAATCCACACACCACCGTGCTTCAGAAACACGAATGTTTGGCACTCTTTTAAAACCAGGTTTCCATGCATCAAATCAGTGGATACAAAACCAATTTTAATATTTATTATTCATCTGTGTCATGCTTGTATTTTGCACGGGTCTGTTGGATCGACAACAATATTTTTGCAAAGCTGCTTGGGTTTGCTGTTTGTTACTGAGAACAACCAGTTATTAACTGACTTGTTCCTTGTTGATCTGTTGCGGCCTAACTATTGTTAATGGACGTTCCACGAAAAAAATGTGGTCAACAATCGTTGTACGTTTGTACGTCTTCTCCTCCAAAAATAATTCCGTACTAAAGTGAGAGATGAAAGATTGAGAGAGCATAGCAAAACACTCATTGAAAAGGTTTAGTTTACGTGGAAATTGCTCACTTTGCTCGCTCAATCCACGCATCTCCGTGCTTCAGAAACACGAATCTTTGACACCCTTTTAAAACCAGATCCATGGGTCTGTTTGTTCCATACATCAACTCAGTTGATACACAACCAATTTTAATATGTATATGTGGTATGTTGCAAAATACGTCGTCCTTTTAGGTTATTTTTTACGAGCATCCTTCGCCAGATCATTTCGCTTCGCTCGAGGTGGTTTGCATGAATAAAGTATGACGTCATGAACACACATCATGAGGGTTTTAAAAAAATGTTGACGTTATTTCGTCAGGTTCTTTTGCATATTTGAGGATCATAATATCAAGTTACAGTGATGAAAATAAGCCTATCCGAAGCGCAATTTAATTATCTTTCGTTTGGTCCTATCCCATGTTTATAGGTGCTTTGATTCCAGAGGAGTAGAGGTACACACACGCGCACGCACATCATACGTCTTTAATGATTTAGATTGAAAAATTAATGTGTTCCTTACAAAACCAGATATACATAAACTTCCAGGTGCTGAAATTCTGATGCGCTGCAGGAGTGGACAGGAACGAGTTCGATTTGAACGAAATGTAAGTGTATTTTAAGTTGCTTTTTACTCTGATGATGATATTGCTATATGATGTCGAAATATTAATACGTTATTTTATTTGATTGTGCTGCCTGGATTTTAATGTACAACTGTGAAGTTCTAATTGTAATTCAAGAAAACTAATCAGAAATATTAATCAGTCAAATTAATCAGTTTTCTGCACCAACTAAAATACGTGACGCATAAAAGGACAACAAAAACAATGCATGTCACTGCTTTCAATTAATGGATGATAAACATTTATTGTTAATGGCAAATTCAACCAACATGCCAACCTTATGAATCTTTACTTTTTCTTTTTCAGTTGTATCATATTTGATGACTGTAGGATATCAAACAAAATTCCCTATCGAACAAAATTCTATTATGTGTGTATATATGAGTAATACGATAACTCATAACTTTCATATTAGTCTTCTTTGCTAATTTTAGTGACTACAGGTGACGTACCATTTTTTTCAAATCCAAACGAAGAAATTCTACTCATTAGGTCTATTGTGAACAAACATGATATAATGAATGGGCTGACCATTTTAGATTATCCAAGAATAATGTGCACTAGTTGGAAAGTTAATTTGATATTCGCATTACCTGCTGACTGCAACATCCGGGATGGAGGTAACCAGAGACTACCACAACTTAATACTTGCTATCAATTTAATATCAGGACTAGAAAGGAAGAAAACATAAAAGAAATTAGAAGGATTTAAAATTCATTAATTGATAATTGGAGCAATAATGCTTTAGAAAAATCATTACTGACTGGTTCATAGATTTAGCCATTTGTGCATAGCTTTCGGTGAACAGAATCGATCTTAGCATAAACGAGTCTTCCCCAATTTCTGCTTGCCTTCGTAGCATGCTTTCAGATGAAAAAGAGCATAATTTTTCGGTATCACAGCAGACTTTGCTTCCAAAGTTTTCCTCTGTGGTTGCCAGTTAGCTTCTACTACACAATTTTCTGATGCTTTGACGTAAACTTTCTAGTAACTTTACAAATGAAATCATTTCTGATCACCTTCGAATGTCACCGAAATCCATTCAATAGTTGACAACTTTCAGGACAGCGGCATAGGAGCAATCATTGGCAAAAGTATGCACCATTTAAGAATTTATTAACAATTTAAGAATGGCTATAAGATCGTTTAATGTTGTAGAACCACATTGAGGGCCGCCATCGTGGAAAAATTGCGATCTTTTGAGTTTTTTTTTTAAATTTATACCCAAGTCAATGCATTTTTTGAAACGAAAATGTGTTAGAAACTTGTATACTACTATATTTACGACTAGCCAAAGCCCGTGCTTCACACAGCACGAAATTATGACACGTAAATGGAGAGTACACAACGTTTATATATCTGTGACAGCTTTGTGTTGTGAAAAATAGTTTATATAACTTTCAATACACGCTGCCTTTTGTCTGTGGCATGTTCAATCACATTTCTACGCATACATCACCCTGGCTGAAGATCGAATGGTGTTGGATGTATCATTCGCAACATTGGTACGGTCTGGTCTCTCTTGTACGCCCATGCTCCACCAAATTATTTTTCTTCAGTCACATTTTTCCACGCACTGGAGAACACACTGGGTTGTGTTTGCTTACTTACCGGCTTGTGTTTGTTTATGGTTAACAAATGCTAATTTTCATTTGCTTCGCTCACCCAATCACCACATAAGCCTTCAGTCACTCTAACTTTTCGTCGGTTGCATGCTATGGGTCTTCAGTCACATTTTTTAGCACACTTCGCACTGGGTTGCTCCAGTCTATCTGGGCCCGATAAGTAGCCCAGTCATTTTAGGTTAAAACTTAGAATTAATTCAAAGAAAGCTGAAAGTTGGCACATAAGTAACTACCAATGGTGTATGAAACATACTAAAAGTCCCCTGGACTAAGACACTTGCTTCCTCCGGTACAATGGAAAAAGGGTGTAAGTAAGATGTCTTCCATAGATACTGCAGGGTGGCTAGAGGGTTGAATTGTTCACTTACTGTGAAAAGCATGACATTTTGTATTGATGCAAATGAAGGGTAACCGGAAAAAAATAACTACGATAGCAACTTCGAACCCCTCCCCCCCCCCAAAAAAAATATCTTTTTGGCTGTACATAACTCCACAACGTCAACAAAGCTGAAAGTTGGTACTTATGTAGCTACCAATGGGGTATGAAGCACACTAAAAGTCCCCTGGGCTAAGGCACTTGCTTCCTCCGGTACATTGGAAAAAGGACGTAAGTAACATGTCATCCATAGATGCAGTAGGGTGGGTAGAGAGAAGTTAAATTGTTCACTTACTGTGTAAAGCATGTATTTTGTATGGATGCAGTTGAACGGTAACCGAAGAAAAATAGCTATGGTTGCTATATAGTGATTTTCGAATTCAAATTACTCTTGCGAGCCCTCTGATAGCCCCAAAGTGGACATGCTGAGGATTTTCTAAAATGTGGAGATTCCTATCCATCCTATCAATCCTATCAATCGTAACCGAAATTGTTTAAGGTAGATAGTAACAGCCTTATGCAAGTTGAAGAGGTAATGGTGTAGCGGTGAAAGCTTATGTTGATTTTCGAATTCAAAGTGCACTTTCAAGCCCTCTAAATACCCGAAATTGACATGCTTAGTAATTTCTTAAAGGTAAGGATCAATCCTAACCGAAATTGTTTAGCTTAGATATAAATACGAATATGAGCATTTACAATGGCACTTTGAAATTCAACCCTGCCGCCACACCAATTACAGCTACACCTTTAAACGGGTGTAGGACGGCCCCTACCTAAGGCAAACAATTTCTGTTAGGATTGATTGAATAGTAGATCCCCACCTTTCAGACTATCCTTAGCATGTTCGTTTCAGACTATTAGAGGACTCGCAAGAGAACTTAGAATTCGAAACTGAACATACGCTTCAGCTGCTACGCCATTATCACTTCACCCTTAAATGGGAATAGGACGGTCCCTACCTAAGGCAAACAATTTGTGTTAGAATTGAAGGAAAGAATCGATCCCCCACCTTTCAGAAAATTCTAAGCATGTCCATTTCGGGCTATATGAGGGTTCGCAAGAGCACTTTGAATTCGAAAATCACCATAAACGCTTTCGCCGCTACGCCATCACCTCTTCACCTTTAAATTTGCGTAGGGTCGGTCCCTATCAAACTAAAAAAAAATCGACTAGGATTGAGGGAAAGAATCGATCCCCACCTTTCATAAAATCCTAAGCAGTTCTGTTTCAGGGTATTAGAGGACTCGCAAGAGCAATTTGAACACGAAAAGCACTATTATAACCAAGTGACAAAAATAGCGTTTGCGCAAATTAAGGGCGATATACTTTGAATAAGACTTTGGGTTTTAAAATTTGCTTTTACGTAAAAGATGTTTATCACTTCTCCTATTCAGAATTGTGTGCTGAACGTTTTCCTTCACATTATGCTTTTAATTTTTTGACGGTTAAGGAGTTACAGCCAAAGAACCGTTTTGGGTGAGGGGGGAAATCACCCCTCTCCCCCTCAAGGGGGGTGGGGGGAGCGTTGAACTTGCTATCATAGCTAGTTTTTCCAGTTAGCCTTATGTGCATCCATACCAAATTTTATGCTTTTCACAGTAAGTGAACAATTCAACTCTCTAGCCACCATACTACTTCTATGGATGACGTTTTACTTA
>JAHWFP010195789.1:25480-79080 GCA_023313725.1 Lithobius niger | reverse complement strand
GAATGACAAATTGTATACCGAAGATGGGAGAAGATAAACTTTAAAGTGGAATCTTGCTTAAGAGGGAGTGCAACACCTTTGGTTATCGCAATTCTGGCGCTAGCATCTACAACGTATCTCACGACCTTAGTTCCACTTTTTCTTAGTTATTTTCCAACATAATAGTGTCAATCTTGTTTCTAATGGAAGAGAATCGACTTGTCTAGCGAAGTGTGGAGGCAAAATTATATAAGAATAATAATAATAATAATGATTTAACCAGCAATGGTGATTGGAAGGGTTTGGGAACCACTAATACCAAAGTTAAGGGTATGTAAATGCAACATTACGACAAGGCCAAGACTCCCGTGTAAAGAAGCCCACCCGTGGTCAACACTTAATACTCGCGCAGGAGGAACTTAGAAAGGGGCAAGGTCCTTAAGCACCGTCGAAAACCACTAACCGTGGTGACAGAAACAGCCTCCTTAGTAAGAGAATTCCACACTGATACGACCCACAGAGCAAAGAAGTGCCATCTACAGTCAAGTCAAGAATCTAGATGACGAAGTTTAAGTGAATGATCCCTTGTAGAAGATGAGAGGCTAAGATCAAAAAACGGGAGATTAATCGTAAGGAGACCCTTAAGGATTTTAAAGGTTAATATCAGATCAGCCCTAAGCCGACGCAATTCGAGAGGTTCTAACTTGGACCTTAGTAGTCGTTCACCAGCAGAAAGGCCACGTAGGGATGGGATGTTTCTAGTAAAACAGTGTTAAACTGCTTCCAGTCGATCAATATCAGACAGTAAATATGGAGACCATACTGGCCACACCAGCATGGCCGCACAAAGACTTTATACACTCACACCTTCGTGCCAACATTGCCAGAGGTAAAGCAGTGTTTTACGATTGCAAGACGCCTGAATGCCAGATAAAACACTAAAAGCACACGTCACGTATTAAACGAGAAAAAAGCCAAGAGTGCTACATAAAATATCAGACGACGTTTCGAAAAAAATAAGTTTTTCGTCATCAGGTTCCTATAATAAAAATTACATGGCAAAGTCACAAGTCAACTACTGTTAAGTTGAATACATTTCAGTTAAAAACGAAGTAAAAAGAACATTTTGCCGGCCCCCCAGCCAGGCCGGCTAAAAATGGTTTCTTTGTACCTAAAACATACTTAACCTGATAATTTAGCATTACATTCCTCGAATGTGATGTTCCCCTGGAGGTTTCTTCTGCTGTGCAGCCGCCTGCTTGCATACCCCTGCTGCGCATGCACGCGGCAGTCCTTCCTTATAAAAGCGACAGCGTGCACGCTATCGGCATTCATTTTACTCTCAATATGTCAGGCGGTGACTCGAGAGGGGAGGCAGGACGGGAGTAGGTTAAGTATGTTTTAGGCACAAAGAAACCATTTTTAGCCGGCCTGGCTGGGGGCCGGCAAAATGTTCTTTCTTTGTTGCCAAAACATTTTAACCTGATAATTTAGCATTATCAGCAGACCTCGTCAAATTTGGTGGTGGGCATCGCCTTGACGGGCGCCCTGGGATGCAAGCAGGCTGTTCCCCAAAATGTTATTGAAAACTTCGCACTTTGTTCAGAACAGGTGATAAACCTCGACGTTAGGTCACTATCCCTCTTCACTGGTTGGCTTGTTTCCATCGTGAATGTTTGGCTACTATCGTGGCTTGCTTCTGCTTTGTTCTGAATGCTTAAGGGGAACTAACGACTGTACAGGTAGCAACAATAGGTCGCAGCCGGTATAATCCGTTTACATACACGACCTTTGCGTCAGATTGTGTGAGGTGGAGGTTGATGGATTCCTTCAAGATGCTGGTGTGAGGATTGCTTCGATCGGAAGGCTTTGTTGGCGGTTGATGATGTGGGGATTGCCCTGAATGTTATGAGTTACCAAGGGTCAATAAGTTTTTGTGTGGTTCCATACGTTAGAATGCGAGTTAGTGAGGAGGAGAAGTTGGTTTCTTCCTTCTCGTCAGTTTTTTTTTTTAATTGGACAATGGAAGGACTCGGGTGGTTGTTCTACGTCTAGTAGTCAGTTATTTCAAATCAATCGAGCGGGGTAAGCAGAGTTGCGGAGGTCTTCGAAAACTTTGAACAAAAAACCCTGTGTTGGTTTAAGTTGGGGCGTTGGAACCAAATGGCCGAAGGGATTGGATGAGTGAAGGGCACTGACGGCTGAAGGGCTTGTTTTATGAAGGATAGAATTTCCGTGTTGAGTTTCAGCCAGGCTGGGAAGAAGAGGCGAAGTTTTGCGCCGACTGGAAGGTAGGAGAGGCGGGAGGCGTCTTGGTTTCAATGAGAGGAGCTCCTGCCCCCTGGTGATGAGCAGTGGCTGTTGCGGTCAGGAGTTGCGGCTCGCTCCTGTTGGCAGCGTTGGCCGGAGCGGGAGCGAGGGGGATCGGGCCGAGGGGCTGTTGGTTTCTTGGCTGAAAGTAGGAGTTAACTTTCGGACGGTGTTAAGCTGGGAAGAAGCAGCGAAGTCTTGCGCCGGCTGGAAGGCAGGAGAGGAGCTGCAGCTCGGTCCTGCTGGTTACGTTGGTCGGAGCGGGAGCGAGGGGGATCGGGCCGAAAAGGCTGATGGTTCCTCGGCTGAAAGTAGGAGTTAACTTTTGGACAGATTGGCGGCGCTGTACGGAGTGGACAGGGGCCGGGCCACAGCGTCCGAGAGACTAGTTTAGGACCACATCAGGGCCGGGCGGCAGCCGAAAGATAAAAAAAAACTCGATGAAAGAGGACCACAGTTGGGACCAGGCTGGAATGGATGGCGCTCCGGCAAGCATAAAGGAAAGCCTCGCAGATCATGGATAGGAAGTGGCACAATGCAGTGTAGCCGGTGGTCACTTGGCATGGGCAGGCCGTCTAGGTGGCAGTCGGACGAAAGACAGGAGTCGGAAAGGGGACAAACCGTCTGCGGGACCAATTAGATTGGTTAATGGATGACGAAAGGCGAGAGGACAGGTGGAGAGAGGAGCTCCCAGATGAGCGGGCTTTCATCTAGTTCAGGACGGCATCATAACCGGAAGGCGGATGAAAGATGTGGAGCGAGGAAGAGGCTTTCAGCTTAACAGGCTTCCATCTTGGACCGGGACGGCATCTCAACTATAAGGCGGACGAGGGACGTGGAGCGGGAAAGGAGGTCCCAGGTTGGCGGGCTATCTTCCTGGGACAGGACGGCACCACAACAGTGAGGCGGGTGAGAGATGTGAAGGCAGGGACGAAAGACGGTAGTGTTGAAGGCTAGGTTCAACAGGCAGAGAAGCGGACGAAAGCTGAGTAGATGGGGTGAGAGCTGCAGGGCCTGTTTGTTCCCCATCCCGGTGCAGGACACGGCGCAACAGCAAGGCGGACGAAAGACGAAGAAGCAGGCCGAGCGGGGGGCGGAGAGCCTGGTTGACCTTCATTACGGTGGAGGGCAGCAACACCTGCGTGAAAGACGAGTGAGTGCGTAGAGCAAGGAACAGTGGCTTGGCAGATCTTCTCCGTAGTGAAAAACGGTAACACCCGAGCGAGCGGATGAAAGACGAGTGAGTGCGTGGAGTGAAGAATGATGGTTTGGCAGATTTTCTCCACAGTGTAAAATGGCAACACCTGGGGAAGGTGGGTGAAAGATGAGTTGCTTGGAGCGAGGATCATTGGTTTGGTAGATCTTCATCACGGTGCGGGATAAAAACGTCCGTACAAGGCGGGTGAAAGACGAATGAGTGCGTAGAGCGAGGAATGCAGGCTTGGCAGATCTTCATCAAGGTTCAAAACGGCAACTCCTGGGCAAGGCGGGTGAAAGACGAGTTGTGTGGAAAGATGAACGATGGCTCGGTAGATCTTCATCATTGTGCGGGATGGAAATACCCGAACAGGGCGGGTGAAAGACGAACGAGCGTATGAAGCGAGGGATGCAGGCATGGCCGACTTTCAGCATGGTGCAGAACGGCAACATCTGGGTAAGGCGTAGACGATTGAGTGCATGGGGCAAGAAGTTGAGACTCGGTTGGCCTTCCTAGTGAAATCGGCAGACCAAATCCAAGACGGACGAAAGACAGGAGCTTGCGAGATCTTCAACATAGTCGCGACAGCTACGACATCAGTGAGGCGGACGAAAGATGGCGAGGGAACCGGAGGCAGGGGCTGTCGATGGGTGATCTAGTTCACACTGCTTCCACGGCTGGACTGGTGAGACGTGGAGCTTTAATGACGTGGCGGGAGAGGCGAGGGCCCTGAGCAACAACCCAGACTCGACGGCGACGTCCCGGCTATGGGCAGACCAGAGACGGGCCGAAGAATGGAGCGTGCGGTTAGCTACGGCATCAGTGAGGCGGACGAAAGACGGCGAGGGAACCGGAGGCAGGGGCCGTCGATGGGTGATCTAGTTCACACTGCTTCCACGGCTGGACTAGTGAGACGTGGAGCTTTAATGACGTGGCGGGAGAGGCGAGGGCCCTGAGCAACAACCCAGACTCGATGGCGACGTCCCGGCTATTGGCAGACCAGAGACGGGCCGAAGAATGGAGCGTGCGGTTAGCTACGGCATCAGTGAGGCGGACGAAAGACGGCGAGGGAGCCGGAGGCAGGGGCCGTCGATGGATGATCCAGTTCACAACTGCTTCCACGGCTGGACTGGTGAGACGTGGAGCTCCAACGTCATGGCGGAAGAGGCGAGAGGCCTGAGCAACAACCCAAACTCGATGGCGACATCCCGGCTATGGGCAGACCGGAGACGGGCCGAAGAGTGTAGCGTGCGGTGATGGGAGCCATGGCGACGGGATCTCAGACGGCAGCGCCTGAGCCGGGGAGGACTCAGGCGTGTCGAAGAGTGGAACGACTGAAAGAGAGGAACAGCAGAGCTGGAATCTTCCATGGTGGCAGCAGGGCACAGGGCGAACAGAAAGGCAGATGAAAGCCAGGGGTGGGATGCGGACAGGAGGCTTGATAGAAGACGGCAACCCAGGAGCATCATGGTGGAAGTTCGCAGGAAAACGGACGAAAGACGAGCAGGGCTAGTCAGCCAGACGTCTAGTAATGGAGTGGGCAGCAAATGACGTCTTGATTTACACTCGAGACATGGGGCCAGCCACGGTTAAGACAAGCAGCAAGAGGTGCAAATGGCTTCCGTCTTGGTTCTCTCAAAACGTGTGTTCTAGCCACGAGTGAGACGAGCAGCAGTAGACAGCAACAGGTGACTTGATTTTCACTCGAGACGTGGGGTCAGCCACGATCGAGACAAGCAGCAAGAAGTGTAGACGGCTTCCGTCTTCGTTTTTCACTCAAACGTGGTATTTCGCCACGAGTGAGACGAGCAGCAGTGGACAGCAACTGTCGACTTGATATTCACTTGATGCTTGGGGTGAGCCACAGTCGAGACAAGCGGTAGGAGTGTAGACGGCTTTCAACTTGGTTCTTCACTCAAAACGTGGGATTTAGCCACAAATGAGACGAGCGAGAGACCAGTCTTGGCTGTTCACTCGAACGAGGCTTTAAGTCTTGACTCAGTCGTTTGAAACTTGATCGAGGTGACATCAAGTAATCAAGGAACGTTTTCCGTCCGATGCCAAAGGTGCGGGTGCAGCCAGCCGGAACGGTGATGAGCGTCGGAGAAGGTTGGCGTTGACAGCTTGCGTACAGAGTTCGGCAGTTGTCGGTGAGGTAAGCCGTTCGGCAACTCTGGCGTGTCTTCTGTCCGAAAACCAGAAGCCGAAGGGATGCCATTAGTGCGGGTGCAGTCAGCTGGAACAGTGATAAGCGTCGGAGAGGGCTGATGTAGACAGCTTGCGAATGGACTTCGGCAGTCGCCAGCGGCAATTCGGGCGAAGAGAGACTTGAATCGGACGAAAGAAAACGGCAGGGATCGGACCGACGGCGGCGTGGTCAATGGCGGAGATCCAACGGATGTCAAGGGTGAAGGCGGTCGTCTGCGGACGAAAGAGAGCATGAGGGGGAGCAGCAGGTGAAGCGAGGGTTTTGGATGCGGCGGCCATCATCGGATTTGGGGTCCAATTTTCGTGCAAAAGCACTACACTTGAATGCCCGAGTTCCTGACATAGGTAGCCACAGCTCGCAGCCCAGACAACAACCCTCCAGTCGATTCGAAGGAGAGCAAACAGTGCAGAGCCGGTTGTATCGTCGAGGGGATGGACCTTAGCATGCTCATTCGTTGAGAGTGTAGAGCCGGACAGTCTAGTAGAAAATGCCCCGGTGTCTGATCTGACCGGCCGCAGCGGGGACACTGTGCAGAAGCTGTCCATCCCATCCTGTGACGATGGGCAACGAGAAGGGAACGACCCGTACGGAGCCTCGAGAGGATTCTCGATGCTGAGAGAGGGAGAAGATCAAGAGGTGAAGACAGGAAACAGCCTGCTTGTAGTGCGTGCAGGAAACGACCAGTGGCAGCCGCAGACTACTCCCTATCCCACTCAGCCTGCAGCCAGGCACGTAACTGTGACAGTCGCATTGTCGGAAGAGCAACCGGGTAGATGGACTCAGTCGCATCCTGAGCGGCAGCCCTAGCCAGCCCATCCGGTTGTTCATTGCCCATTGTGCCTGCATGGCCCTTGACCCACGAGAGCCTGACTTGACCGAGACGGGACGCAACATACAGCTTGTGACAAACTTCAAAGAGAACTAGGTCAGTGAAGTAGATAGTCACAACTGCGTGCCGGAGAGCCGCAATTGCCGCCTGTGAGTCCATGATGATAGTAACTGACCGGAGATCGCAGTCCAGGATGATATCAAGTGTGACCGAGATGGCGCAAAGCTCACATACAGTGCTGGAAGGAACAGACAGGAATTTCCGACTGCAACACAGCTTCAGAGACGGAACCACTACTCCTACACCCCCAGTACATGCTATCCTACAGAAGGATGCATCACAGAAGACATCACAATCGGTGACACCACTTGCAAAAACACCAAGCAGACCAAGACTCATCACCCACGGGCTGAAAGGTAAAGCACGGGCCACTCTCAATGGAGAAACCATAGACGCGCACTGCAAGAGCCGCGTAGAGGGCCCAACATGTCCAGAACAGACAGACGCAGGGTGCAGTAATCACAGATGATCTTGTGAAAGCAGTCCTCATTGCCTCTGCTGACGTTGCGCATGCCAAGAGAACATAGCAGTTCCATTATCCTGATGTGCAGAGGTGGCTCACAGGACTCAATCCACAGTGAGTGCAATGGAGTCGACACATGGCATCCCGTGACGATCCTCAAGCACTCATTCACTGTGACCTGTAGCGCCGAAACATGCCGCTGATCCATAGACAAGAACGGAAAATGATAGTCGAGAACTGAGCGAATGAACGATCTGAACACAGCATGGAGGGACCCGCGCATCCAGGGATTCGCGACAGCCTCTTAAGAACAGTAGAACGTGACCTGACACAGTCACGGAGCGCTAGGACATGGTTATTCCAGTCTAGCCTCTCATCCAGGAGAATACCCAGATACTTGACTGTTGAAACCTGCGTCACAGTCGTACCGCCCACACAAATGGACAGAGGAGCGGCACGCCTAGAGCGTGACCTGCTGAAAACCACCAGCTCAGTCTTCTCAGGAGCTAGAAGAAGGCCGCGATCGGCGAGGAGGGCGGCTCCACGTGCAACAGTCTCTTCGGCACATTGGCAGCAGAGAACTGGGTCGCTGCCCGCAAACCACAGAGCCACGTCATCTGCATAGCAGACAATGTTACTCGAAGCTCCTACCTCCACCAGAACCTCGTTGATTACAACGGCAAACAGCAGTGGGCTGAGGCAACTACCTTGTGGGAGTCCTCTGCTGGAGCTCGCGACAGAAGACCAGCATCCTCCTACCCTTGTGGCATATTCGTGAAGGTCCAGAAGGGCACAGATGGCTTTAACCAGACCTGGGCCAACACCCATGCCGAGCAGAACGCGACGAACCCATTCAACATTAACAGTATCGTAAGCTGCCTTCATTTAAAAAAAAAAAAACAGCTGCCACAACCAGACCGTGCGCCCATGATTCGTAAATGCCACACAACAGATAAAGCACCGCATCCTGGGCATTCCCGCCAGCCCGATACCCAAATTGTACAGGCGACAAGCAACCATGGTACTCGAGATGTGATTCAAGCCTCTTAACCAACATACGCTCGTATACCTTCCTCAAATTGGATAAGAGGGTGATTGGTTTGTAGTTGAACACCAGGGATCTCGTGGTCCGTGGCTTATGCAGGGGAACAATGATGGTGAAAAGCCATGCGGCGGGAATAGGTCCACCCTGTAGGAACTCCTGAAAATGGAATACACCATTTGAAGCCCTTCAGGCAACAATTCATGCAAAAGTGATAGAACACCCGATATAACGTTCTATTTTCAAAGGCCTTTGGGCTATCGTTTAAAGAGGTTTCACTGTAACAAATTCTATACGGAAATCGTCTTACCTGGTCGAAATTTTGCCCCACGTACAGCAGTTCCATAAGAATTTCTTTTCTGAGGAAGAGTTAAACCTTGAGATTTTCGTCGAGGTCCACCTCCAACCAAAGGAATAGCTCTGGGCCTAGAAGTCCTTGGCTCGCCAGGTTGCGGACTAGAAAGAATGTAACAACAACAAAATTATTTTGTTTATACTTTGGTCCTAAAATGAAGACAAATTGAAACTGCAGTGAACTTCAGTATTCCTTTTAGACAATAAGGTACTGTTTTGATTCAGAATCTGTTCAGGTAACAAAACATGCCCAAAAAAAATATGTTTTAACAAAAAATAGACCAACATTTTAAGTACTGTCACGGATGAATAGACCAATTTTAGCGAGCGTAGATGAATTAATGGTAGCCAGCTACCTCTCCTAACATATTCTTCTGGGAAAAAAAGGCCCATTTTGCTGGCCCCCAGCCCGACTGGCTAAAAATAGTTTCTTTTGCCGAAAGCATACTTAACCTGTTACCTGACGTTTCCCTGGAGGTTTCTTGGCTGCGTGTAACCGCCTGCTTGCATGCCCACACTGTGCCTGCGCGGCGCAGCCCTCCTCTATAAAAGCGAGACCAGGAACGCTTTCGTCATTTATTTTCCTCCCAATGTGTCAGGCAGTGACTCGAGAGGGGAGGCAGGGCGGGATATGGTTAAATATGTTTTCGGCAAAAGAAACCATTTTTTAGCCGGCCGGGCTGGGGGCTGGCAAAATGGGTTTTCTTATTGCTGAAACATCTTAACCTGTTAATTTTGCATTAACAGGAGACCTCGTCAAAGACAGGTGGCAGACACCTCCTTGACGGGCACCCTGGGATGCAAGCAGGCTGTTTACCAAATTTACCAAAATTTACCAAATTTCGCACTTCATTCAGAACAAGGTGATGAAAACAGGAATTTGGTCTCTTTCATGGTCTTTGTGGCCCAGAAATGGGCCGTTGGTTTTAAGAAGGGTCTTGCTTCCTTCTATGGATGGCTTATTTCCTTCATGAATTGGCTTGCTTCCTTCATGGGGTGGCTTGCTTCTGCTTCGTTCAGAGTGCTTAACCACAGTCCTGGCTACGACGATTGGTCCCAGGCGGTGTAGTCCTTTTTCTTCTCTTGACATGTCCCTTAGGTAGTGTGAGGTGAAGGCCGATAGGTTGCGCCATGATGCTGCAAGGATCTCTTCAATCGGGATGGCGATGTGGTAGGCCCACTCTTTGTGTACCTTCACTATTCTGTTGTTGCTTGTGTTGCCATGTATGTTTTCAGCTTCATCGTTGGTCTTTTAAATCCAGCGTGGTGGTACTATCGCTGCGGAGGTTTCGTCAGATTGTGAATCAGTGGGGAGGAAAAGTTGGTTCTTTTCTTTTCGTTTGCCTTCATGCCGGGTCCGTGTTATGATGAAGGGCTGTGCTCGGATCGGGCACAATTGTCGTTCAGGTTCATCACCGAGGATGTCTAATGGATTTTGGCGGTCCAGTTGGTTTTTGGGTTTCCGCTCGGGAGTTTGTACTTGGGTTCAGTGTAACCCGAGGAATGGTTTGGTCCGAAAATGTAGTGAGATGGGTCGGCAGATTAAGCTTGGATTTCGCTGCAGTGCAGACTGGTTGTAAATGTCACTAAAAAGACAGTGTTCTGGGTTGATAGATGGAGGGGCTGTCTTGCAATGTGTGTGTTTGCAATTCTATCAAAGATTATAGAATTATGATTGGTCCCAGTTGGTTGTTGTTCGTCTAGTTGTTGGTCGAATGAATGGAGTTAGCAGGAATGCAGTATTTTTCGAGAAATTTGGTGAAAAGGTTGAGTTGAATTCAACTTGAGTCGTGGGCTGAGTCACGGTCGAGAAAACAGCCGTTTTGAAAAACTATTTTCGTCTTGGAATTTAGACAGGTTGCGAGAGTTGAACCATTGTCCGACTTGAAAATTCACTCAAACGTGGGTTTATGCCACGAATGAGACAAGAAGTCAAGTCGGCAGTAACAATGTCTACTCAAGGTGGAGTCAAACTAAGGACGAGATGAGCTGGAAGGGATGAAAGCAATGTCTACAAAAGCTCCGAAGTTGGCTGAAGAGTCAATGGCACAATGTCGGTATTAGGGCGAGAGTAGTGAAGACAGCGGCACGCTTCACAGCCGAAAGGGATGCGTGTTGGCTTACGTTTCCTTGGTTTCTGATTGGTTTGACGTCCAAACAATCAGAGGGCTTCAATACGAAAGCTGGATGTAAATAATGATAGCTGTGCTGACAAGGAACGCAAGGTGGGGAAGGCTTTCGTTTATTGCTTGGAGAAGAGCAATACAAAAAGCACGGCTTTGGAAAGGTGGATCAACCCCGGGAACCAGGGGGATTTCAGATACTGGTGGTGCAAAGTCCCATGGTGGGGAAGCCGCCAGACGGGGTCTGGAGATTCGTAAATCGAAACAATTTCTTTGTTTTGAATTAGTTTTCGTCAGGCTGGTTGGAAATGTCGAAGTCTTGCACCGACTGGAATGCAAGAGGGCCGAAAGGTGTCATTGCTTCCTTTACTGAAAGGAGCTTCTGCTTCTTGGTGACGAGTAGTGACTGCGGCAGTTCGGAGTGGATGCGCGTTTGTGAGCGTCATGATTGGTCGGTCCGACAGGACAGGGGTTGCATGGCTTGGTGGTGCGAGCTTTCGTTACTTCAGCTTCGGATGGGGGTGTTCTTTGTACGTTGCAGTCTTCAGCTGGCTGCGTGGAGAAGACCAGATGTGCTGCGGTAACGGTCGGTTTTGTTGGCTTTTAGGAAAGATGAAAGGAAGACTTTCGACGGACTTTTGAATTGGGTCCACAGGAGGATTGGCGTAATTCAATTGGTTCATGGTCTTGGTTAAGGACCGACGAAGTCGGCCGGAACGAGGCTTCGGAACGGGTTTTCGTTCTTTGTTTTCGTTTATTCGGATTTCGTTTTTTTTTTTGAGTTGTGAAGGAGTGAAAGGCTTTGAGGCAAATTCGGAGGGAAAGGAATGACGAAAGCTTCTTCGTTATTTTGGAGGAGGGAAGATGATGTTTCCCAATTCAACGGCGGAACGAAAGAATTGGTGGCCACTTGCCTTGGTATGTTTTTCCTTTCTCTGCCTGGGTTGATCCGAAAGGAGCCAAATGGTCAGTCGTTGTGGCTAACGAATTTCCGGATGAGAAAGCCACGTCGTTTTTTCCCTTCAGTGGCCGAACGAAAGGAAATGATGGTGATCAGTTATGTTCTCCGCCTTTCCAAAAGGGCTCATTCCTCCTGTGAGTGGATTATCATCCGAAAGGGGAGGCTTTTCTTTCAGTTCCGGTGCCGGTTGACTTGTCTGGGTTCTGGTCTTTCCAAAGGGCCAAGATTGGGTAGTTTTCCGTCATTCCGAAAGGGCAAGTGAGGCTTTATCCTTGTCAAGGTAGATAGCCATCCGAGAGGGGCGGCTTGTTTTGATTTCGGTGTAGGTTAGCTTGTCTTCGTTTATGGCCTTCCCAAAAGGGCCAAGTTAGGGTAGTCTTCACCGTCGGGATGGCGGTTGATGAGCATGGAGGACGGACGAAAACCTTGTTACGCACGAGTTGTTGGACGGTGGAATGATCGCGTAGACGACGGGAGGGGAGCCACGGTGTCTTCGATTCGGTCAGCAGGATGAACGAAAGTTGGCAACTTGTTTTGGTCCATGTTTCCACGAGGGTCAAGGGAGGTCTTGCTAGGCGATCTGAAAGTTGGTAGACGATGAGTCGTCATACACAACGAGTTTTTGGGACGGTGGATCAATCCCGGGAGGCAGGGGGAAGGAGCCACGGTGTCTTCGTTTCCACCGGTGGAATTAAAGGCCTGTTGACGAAACATGCACTGGACCAGGCCTTTTTATTGTTGAAGAGGTTTCCTTCTTTGTTGAGATGATTGGTTGTCCGAAGAGGATAAAGAAGCTTTCGAAAAGCGCAGACGGTGAAAGAGCGTTGATTGATGGCTTGCATCGGGAGGGGTTTTGGGATTAGGAACACAAAACGTGTTTTGAGGTTTGATGAGCCGTCCGAAATGTGAGTGGACGGCACAGCGTCGTGACCACAATTTTCGAAGGGTGGGCCGATCTCGGGAGTCAACAGGAAGGGAGCCACGATGTTTTCGTTTCCAGCGTTGGTTAGAGGAATCCCGGTGTGGAACTTCAGGTCCAATCGTAAGATGCTAATGACTTCATCTGGATGGTCAGGAGGGGCCTGGCCTTCTTCAGTGTGACAGCAGTTGATCTGAAAGGAAGATTAACGAAAATCATAAGATGCTTTCGGACGGCATTGAAACTTGTCTTTAAGCCTTGGGTGATGACGAGAGCATCGTTTCACTGCATTGGCTTTAGAGGAGCAGTTGGGGACTGTGTCTTCTACCGTATTGAGGTGTAGGGTCCTCGCCATTTTCGTCAGTGAGGTGAGTCCGCTTCAGAGACGAAAGCAGGGTCCGGGTCGTGGATTGTTACCAATTGAAGCCGAGAGGTGGTGTGGTGTATGTCTGACGGCTTGAGCTTCAATGCTGCATGAGACGAAAGCAGCTATGTGCATTTTCGTCTTTCTTGGCTGGCAGTAAAAGCCACCCAGTGCCGAGCGTGAGCTTGGCGTGCTAGGAGGAGGTGGCATCGTTTTCGGTCTGATGGCTTGAGCTTCATGGTTACATGAGAAGAAAGCAGAGATGTGCGTTTTCGTCTTCCTTGGCTGGCTGTTAAAGCCACACAGTCCCGAGCATGAGCTCGGCGTGCTGATGGCATGCTAGGTGGAGACGGCATTGTTTTCATTTCCGTTTTCGGTCTGATGGCTTAAGCTTCATGGGTGTACGAGACAAAAGCAAAGCAGAGATGTGCGTTTTCGTCTTTCTTGGCTGGCGGTTGAAGCCACATAGTCCTAAGTGTGAGCTCAGCGTGTTGATGGCATGCGAGGTGGAGGCGGAATCGTGTTCGTTTTCGTGCTTTTGGATGGCAGTTTGGACGAGCAAGACGACTTTGCGGCAGGTCGACTTTGGCCTCTTCGAGACGAATTGGACGAAGAGCCAATGGTGAGTTCAAAATCGGCGGGGTTGAAGTAATGCGGCAGCCCGACGATCGTTCATATTCGCCTTCCGGTGGGTCTTTGCCGAAAAGAGCGTCGATCAGTAGGAGTAGCAATGATGAGAGTCGAATCCATCGGTCGCAGAGGAAGGGTTTCAGGCGAAAGCTAGTTTTCGTTCGGCAACAACATCAGGTGCATCTTGGGGAGAATCCAAATTTTAAACGAAAGGTCTGGAAACGAGAAGCGACGTGACACGAGGCAACCTCTGGAGGAAAATGTATGCCAAAAGTATTCCCGCTTTTATAGAGGAGGGCTGCACCGCGCAGGCACAGTACAGGCATGCAAGCAGGCGGCTACGCGCAGCTAAGAAACCTCCACGGAACCCAGTTCGCCCCCCAGATCACTTGCATAGCGCCTTAATGGCCACATACTCCACTGGCATAAAGATAACTCACTGAACCCGTTATTAAGGTCACAACCATGACCAGGACTCCATAAGTGTATAATTTTCGCTGTTGGCTAATTTCGAATTTTCCTTAATATTATTTAAAGCGGTTTATTCTATTTATTTCTCCTTTATTGAGCCTTACGAGTGTATGATTTGTCTTCCCTCTCCATTGCCTATGGCCGAGCAAATTTCAGTCGAATGGAGTCCTGGTAACGGTTGTGACCTTAGTAACGGGTTCAGTGTGTTATCTTTATGCCAGTGGAGGATGTGGCCATAGCGATTAAGGCGCTACGCAAGTGATCTGGGGGCGAACTGGGTAGCCGGTTCGAATCCGGGTCACGCCACTCCGACGAAACGTAAATGCATAAAGGTGACTTACTGAACTACGTTATTTCTAGAGTATAATTTTCACTGTTGGCTAATTTCCTATTTTTCTTAATATTATTTAAAGCGATTTATGTCATTTATTTCAAAGTATTAACATTTTGTTTACATCGTCTGCTTTGTTATTTTAATTTGAAATTAGTCACGCACATGACCTTCGTTATTTGTCAGGGAGCTAATTCCAGCGTTGCACTGGCCCCTCGCGAAGGTCTCCATGGACGAGGTGCTGGATTGTGGGTTTGAATGGCCAGCGATTCCAGCCCTCTTGCAGAATCTGACTTGATAAGAGTGGTATTTGCCCAATCAATCTGATGGTCAACCTTCACCAATGTCTGTCGCCACTCGCCAAATGGCGACGGAAATTCAGTAGTTGGCGACTTGATTTTTAGCCCTACTGGCCATAACGGTGACTGATTGACAAACCCTGATGCTGAAATTGTCATATCTCGGGAACAGTACTAGCTAGCAACAAGCGGTTTGCGTCGTTGCGTGCAGAATTACAATGGCTAGCCAACCAAGCATGTAATATTGTTACTACCCTCTTTACCTGACTGGAGAGTTAGATTACTGAAAACAATGTTTAAACATTAAGTAGCAACACATTTGCTAAAACTATTTCTACATGGCGAAAGTAATAGACAATGGCGAGCAAATATTAACAGCTACTGGCCAAGTGGCGAGTGCCACACAATTCACATTCGTGAAGGTTGTATATGGTGTACTGCGGTGATGTTTTTTTTCCTTTTCGCTTCTTGTGTTGCCTTACTTGGTTCGGTAATCCCTTTCTCATATCCCCAATATAGTCGGCATTGCGATCCCCACATGGTACACGATAAACTCCTTCCAGGGTGTTAACAACGGTTTTCAGGGCTTCTTCCACTCACCGTTGCTGTCCTCTCACGCTAGGGCCATTTGTACTCGGCTTGCTGGATCTTGCCGCTATCTGAAGAAGGTTTGCTTTAATACTCTTCTTGTTCTTTAGAAAAGAGTCATTTCCCCTCTTTCTCAAGATTCTCTGAACTTTCTCGCTCGTGCCCTAGAGGTACATGTAGGAATCACGTACCTCGAGAGCATGGGCAAGAAAGTTCAGAGAATCTTGAGAAAGAGGGGTATTGACTCTTTTCTAAAGAACAGCAAGGGAATCAAAGCAAACTTTCAGCAGACAACGGCAAGATCCAACACCTAGAGTACAGATGCTAGAGTGAGAGGACAGCAACAGCGAGTGGAAGAAGCCCTGAAAACCGTTATTAACAACCAGGAAAGAGTTTATCGTGTACCATGTTGTGATTGCGATGCTTTATATATTGGGGAAACGAGAAAGGTAGTAATAAATCGAGTAAGGCTACATATGGCTGACACATGACAAGTGAAAATAAAGAAAACAGCACCACAGTACACCATATGGAGACATAACATCAGATTGATTGTGAAAATACCACCACTCTTATCAAGTCAATTCTGCAATTGCTGGCCATTCATACCCACAACCAATGCAACGCTTTGCTGATGAATATCCAAGGCTCTGCTAATCCAGCAATCCAATACCTACTCTGTGAAGACATTCACAAGAGACTCACGCAATGCTGGAACGAGCACCCAGACAAATACAGAAGGCCACGTACACAACTAACTTCAAAGGAAAATCACAAAGCAGTAAACCAAAGCGCTGATACTCAAAAGCAGCCTGAAGAAGATTGTCGGATGAAGTGAACTAACAACACGTATCACCATCAAGGACAATCGAAAATTCTCCTGAAATACAGTTCAGTATTCAACTTTATGAGAATGAGCGTTATGAGTAACTTGAATCCAATTTCTGCCCGCAATATGCCAGATGCAATATTGTGCCAGATACTATCTGGCACAATACATGGTTTTTCTGATTTATGCATTTATGGAGTTAATACTATCGTAGCCCTTATAAACCGCAAACCATTCGTGGCTAACGTATACGGTTCCAGAGATATCTCGATTTGAGCTCAATTCTCCATTGCTAGTTGCCGTTTTGGCGAGCAGGGCTAAATTCAAGTCTACAACTGCCGATTTTCATTCGCCAAATGGTGAGTGGCACCCGGCATTGGAGATGGTTGCCAACAGCTGACCGCCATTGATAACACACAGCTTTCTCAAAGTTCAAACACCAACTAATACGTTCTGTACTCCTCAAAATCAAATTTTAAACCTAACTGTGAAGCTGCTTTGGTCAACAGAACGAATACATTTTAAGGGGAGGGGATTCGGCCTATGTGCCATGCTGGTTTATTTTTCAACAATATGGTACGATTGAATAACTGGTGAAAAATGAATTGTATATTATAGACTTTTACCATTTACTATAGCACATCATGGCTACAACAAAGTTACAATTTTTCCCAAAACTTTGAAAAATAGGATCCACTTTTACGGATTAGAGTTGGATTTTGATCCACTGCAACTACGATGTACAACTGAGATGCCACGTAGCATTTTCCATACAAGTGTTATGTGTAGGCCTATTGAAAAATCAAGAGTACTTTTTTCTCCTAAATTGTGGGCGTGCTTTGAGTAGGCTTAAAAGCATGGAGGGACATAGGTATACCCTAGACGCAGCATTAACATTATTTATGCCCCTCCATGCACCCCTTCCCCTAACAAATTTTATTTTCGCTATCTATCGTTAAATCACAAGTTTGAAACATTGTCAAGAGATATGAAGACACATGTGTACAATCTTCTTTGTTCCCACCAGATTAACAATAACAAACACTAAGGTGGTTTAACGTATGCTCTACAAAGTTAGATAGCTGCGAACACGTAAATATTACGACGAAAATAAACTTTTATTCTAATGCTAGAAAAACTCCATAAAATGTGAACGAAACAAATACTAGGTGAAAACATAATTTCCCGCAAGAGAAAAACATCAACAAGAACATTGTTGTCATATTAAAATAGCATTCAAAAGGCCCTACCTAGGTTATTTTTGTTCTTTGTTCATACCTAGGTTTTTAAGCTACAAAAGTTGAAAATCGGTTCATTGGTTTGATCTCTACGTGAGAGCAAAATTTCCCCAACAAGAATATTTCAGTCACATTAAAATAACTTTCAAAATGCCCTAGGCATTTTTAAGCTATAAAACTTAAAAAAACTTGAAAATTGGTTCATTTGGGTCGGAAGTGAAGGAGCGTCCCAACAACAAATGGCCATTGTGAGGATGTGTGCCTTGGGGCTACACGCCTTATTGTGCAAGCACCAAAACTCCTCCTTATAGCAGTTCAGTTGGTAGGTGGTAGGGAATCGGAGTGCACGCACCCGTCCTCCGGGTGCTCTGAGAATGGTAATAAACCGATGTTTGGCCTGTTGATCAATTTTGGAGTGAATCATTTGTGACATCAAAGCAGCTGGACTGAAGAAGCATCGTCACATATTTGGCACACAAACAGGGTTGCCAAACTGAGGTCGAATAAATTTTTTATGGAGTGAAATAGTTGTAAACACCGATTGCTCGGGCGATTTACTTTGGTTTAGAACGATCATACTCACAGTTAGTTTACGCTTAACCAAAATAGTTCGGTTTACCTCTATAAACTATCGAATTTTATATGATGCTTTACTGATCCACCTTATTCAGGCCCTGGGCCATAAGACCTCGTTCAACTCGGCACACTCACATAGGAACATCCATCAACTGGCACAAATTTGTATTTTTATCTTTTCTTGTTAGGCCTTCCTCTCTCAATGGGCCACTTCTTTGTGGCAGTGTTTGGCAGACTGGGGCAGTCGCACACACACTCTGGTTCAGGGTGTGGTAAAAATGGTCTCCACTCTTCCTGCAGCTTCCCACTCAGATGAGGGGTGACAATATATTCATCGTCTGAAAAGCTGGCTCTTGGGACATTTAAAAGTTTGATTCCATTCTCTTGACAATGCCGGATTGGTAGAGCTGCTAACGCATGGAGGTGTGCTTCTCTACAGAAGTTGGAAGTTGAGCATCACTCTTGTGCCATCCGATTGATTTTGTGCTTGGGATAAATGACATGAAGGACGATAGTACTATTTACGTCGTTTTTCGTGAATGGTGTCAGGCAGATGTTCCCTGGCAAGCACGCTAACTCTTCTTTTTGTCTCTCCACCTTACCCTCTGGAACATTCCCAGCAGGGGACCGAGTAAACTGCTCCGATGGAATTAGGCAGTTTTTCTGGTGGTACTTGAAGTACTGGGTCTTTGGCTTCAGCCTGATGCTTGGACTGCTGGGTTTCTTTCGTTCGGCTGCTTTCCCATCACCCTCTGGGCCATTTGGCCTGAATTTTGAAGTTTCCTGCAGGAGTTGGATGAACTTGACCGAATGTTGTACCTATGGTTACACTCGCGAGTTGTTGATCCAGGCTTGTCGGACCCACTTAGGAAACTCAAAAGTGATAGAGTCCAGCAGTGTTAAACCTTTGAGTTTCCAAAATGGATACGACAAGCCTGGTTCATCAAGTCGCAAGGATAACCATAGGTACAGCACTCAGTCGAGTTCCAGCCAACTCCCGAAGGAAACTTCAAGATCCAGGCCAAACGGCTGGTAGGCTGAAGAGAGAGCAGCCAAACAGAGGGGAAAATGAACTCAGCAGTCCAAACACCAGCCAAAGCCCCAATACATCAAGAGTGCCACAACAAAAATTGCCAAATTTCATCGGAGCAGTTTTTATTGGGTACCTTCCTTGCAGGTAGTGCCATAGAGGGTAAATTGGAAAAGCAAAAAGAAGAGCTAGCGTGTATGTCGGGGAATATCTGCATGACGCCATTCACAAAAAATGGAGTAGTGCCATCACCCTTCTTGTCATCAATACCAAGCACACAAGATAAATTGGGATGGTACAAGAGTGGTGCTCAATGCCAATTCCTTAGAGAAGCACATCTCCGTGCATTAGAAGCACTAGTAATTCAGCACTGTCAAGAGGTCAAGAGAAAGGAATCAAATTCCTGAATGTCCAAGCGCAGCTTTTCAGAAGATTAATAGTATTGTCAGCCCTCAACAGAGTGGCAAGCTGCAAGAAGAGTGGAGACCATTTCTCCCACACCCACAACCAGAGTGTGAGCGACTGCCTCAGTCTACCGAACACCACCACAAAGAGAGGAAGGGCTACCTAGAAAAGAGCTTCAAATGTGTGCCGGTTGATGGAAGTTCGTATGTAAGTGTGCACAGTTCCTTTGGCCCAGTGCCCGAAGAAGATGGTAAGTTAAGCATCATCGAAGTTTGCCAGTTTATAGAAGTAAACTGAACTATTTTGGTTAAGCGTAAACTGACTGTGACTGTGAGTAGACGGTGAGATAGTTATGACAAGACCCCCAAATACCCAATTGTGTTAGTCTATGTCAATTCTGCGGGAAACTACAGGAGTTCAAAGTTTGACGTTTAACATGGAAGTTCATGCTGAGGCTTACATCGCGATTCTTGGTTAATTGTAATACCCTGACTTATTTATCCTAACGATACGTAATGTGTCTGCACCTACCATATATGTTTGGTCTTTGTCTTCCTCCATTACAGTACTATTATACATGAATCAGAGGAAGCACTGAAATGTTTTGACAAGGAAAGCACAGGTTTTAATTCGTTATTTCATTTTACAGCCTATCTTTTTTTTCTCTTTAAAGCCGAAGCCATATTTGTGCCTCTGCAGACAGTGTGTTAGTATTTTTAATGTGTAGGAAGCTTTTACGCTAATTTTATTTCCACCTGATAACGGTGCATTAAACCCAGAAACATTGTGGTCTGATTGTATTCCTCGCGTGCTACTGGCCTTATTTTTCACATTAACTATGAGCGTGAGCTGGCTGGACCAGGCGGCAGGGCAGTGTTCACTGTCAGGGCCAATGGGTGTTGGAACCAAAAGTTATTTAATGGTTTTTTCACGCTAACTGTGCCAAGCAGGTACTTATTTCAGAACTTGCATCCCTCGCGTCACACACTTTGCATTCTCGTAGCCAGAATTTAATCGCGATGGCAAAGGTGTCGTTACCATGGTAACAACGCTACCTGCATTAGCTAAATCTGACATCGCTACGAGACAAATTCCGTGGTACAACATACGCACACGAGTTAAAGCACAAAAGCAAATTTTATATGATACATTGCATGCAACCAGAATGAACTGTACATCGAGTGCACTGAAACTCTGGGTACCGGTATGTGCCTACGTATGGTTTACGGCCTTAAATTCAAGTCGCCAACTAATGGCTAACGGCAACCGAGAGGAGAAGATTGGACATACTGTTTATTGCTGGCTATTCCTAGTCCACTCTGTACTGAAGAAGAAAAATAAACTATTGGATTTCACAGGTTTTTTTTTTATGTGTGTGAATCCAGTTTAGTCATTCATACCTTAGACCCTGAATTAAATTACGTAGGTAAAAGATAATTCATCAGACTAAATTTAGCTTACAAATGTTGTCCTGCCATTTTTCGAATTGAGCACGGTACACTCCACCCGTGGGCACTCTTTGAAACTGGTGGCTCCAAGGGTAAATCGTGACTGTAGAAAAAACTTTTTCTCTGTTCGGGTTATCCCAGCCTGGAACTCCCTTCCTGAGAGGGCAGTCTCGTTAAATTCCACTGCAGCCTTCAAACACGCTTTGTGCGGGCTCTTGTTTGAACGTTTCTTGAAGCGGCTGGGGTGGGTTGGACAGTTGCGGGCATCACCTGGTGACTGATCAGAATTTTAGTTTTAGGATTGGTGTTAGTGGGACACTCTCCCTTTCCAACTACCTTGCCACACATGTGGTAAAAAAATGTATTTATTATTATTTATTAGCTAGATATACTGAAATTATTTTCCCCTTACAATTTACATGACTTGGCAAATTTCAAACTTTCAGTAAATGTCACATGTGTCTTCTGGGAGATGTTCTATATCACTGTCCCTAACCATCAACAGTTCACCGACACATCACAGGGAACGTTACTTCGTCAAACGCGTAAATGAATTTTTTTTTCTTCGCGTAATCTTAAGGATAAGCAATATAGAAAATATTGATTTCAATGTTACAGGAAGAAATATAACACGTTATATGGTAATATCATCAAAAACTGATACAAAAATAACGAGCTATTCTGTTATTGCTCATTGAAATTATGTTTTCGCTTTTCTTTTTCCAGCCTTACACCAACTTACAAATAACGCCGCAACCAACTAATATGTTGCCATATTTTCTCCACCGCATCTAATTTAAGATCCTCTCTAGAAGGTCGAAAAATTGATTTTTAAACTAAGACCCCAGTCTCCATGTTGGCTATGCAACATTATTTCAAACTACAGGTCAACCGATAATCGGATCGGTTTATTTGGCCGTTACCAATGTAGGCTTTGCTGCCAAACACACAATGGGCGCTTGACGAGCAGAGTTTCAGTTTCGTAAATCGCTCTGGGTTTTTACTCGTTATTAGTGTTGAGAACTGACTAGGCTTTGCTCAAATTAAGATAAATAAACTTTTTTAATGTAATACCTTTCATTGGCATCCCACAAAATCATTCTGACTCAATTAAAAACTAGCTTAAAACCAATTAAAAAGTTTGGAAGCCCTGAATTCTTCAAAATGATCATGCTTGCCAACTACCACACGAAGCAAACCGCATGTTGACAAGACACTCTTGCCAGTTGGTATCTGAAAGGTGCACCGCCACCAGGATATGTTTGAGTAGGCCTAGCTGTAATGCTCCTCAAACAGCAGACCAGGATTACATCAAGAGATATTATTAAACAAAGAATGTATTATAAGTACTGATAATAATAAATAACGATTTAATTTTTGTTTGCGTGTATAGGCTACGACTCATCCTCAATCACTCTTTTCCCAGATGGGTGTATTTTACGAGTACCCCGCTTATAAGCACGTTTTCTGTCCCCTGCACTCAGACTCACTAGGGTTTTGCGTCAGGGTTTTTTTTTTCCAACCAATCAAAAAAAAAAACATGTATTTTGTATTTTGTGTTTTGTATGTGCCAATGCGTCTCGTCCCACTACGCATTTCAAGCCTATCCCCAGATCCGTGCTTCTAAATCAGTTTAGTTTCATGGATTCGATACTTGCGAAATTATTGTTCAGACGATATAAGGTTTCGTTAAAGTAAAACTGACAATAACAATATCAGAAGAACAAATATAGGCCTAGCCTACTGTACAAAGCCTAAAAATTATAAAATTGCCCAACCTTGGTAACCTTCTGGGTTTTCATTTTAAAATGCGACACTTCAATTTGTTACTAACCTTTGAATCTAACCAAAAAGACTTTATGTCATAGGCCTAGTCTGTAGCAGCTTCCGTTTATAGTTTGTACCCTGTTATGTTTGCAGAAACTGCCTGTATGACACGTTTCCTTCCACTATAAGAGCAGAAAACAGTGTGTAGAGTCTACAAATGTGATGTTCACAGGTTTTTGCATCGTAGTGCAAGAAAAACGTGGTGTCATACATTCAGTGTCCTGCAAACATAATGTGGAACAAAACTAGTATGACCCTTGCGTATTGTTTTTTTTTTTTTAGTATTGTGCTACTGCTGTAAAACTTGTGTTAAGATTAAGTTAGTTACCTTGGCTCAAAATTCCCAGACAAGAAATTACTTTTATAACGTTGTGGAAAAGTGTCCTGGAAAAATTTAGAGGTTGATTAGGTCTATTGTGAGAAACTGACCAGATAAATCTTACACTAGTAGCCTACGTTAATATTTTTAAAATTTAAACATTGAAACTTTAATTATCTAGGCCTAGGCTAGCTAAGGGTTTAGGCATGTAAGAATTTTTCACGTTTTTACCCTCCTCCCACACCATTGTTTTATTAATAGTCCTTTTCGTACATAGGATTTTAATGGGATTTTATCACAAGGCAACGGCCCAATCTAGTTTTGTTGGTAATCCCATGGTAGGCAAAAACGAAATTTAAGTATGGACAATTATCAGTAACAATTATTCATAGTACATTATTCAAAAATTTTTCCCCTCGTGAGAAACGGTTTTGCTGCATTCACTCTAACTTATGTAAATGATGAAAAAGCTATTTCGCGCAGGATGCTGGAATATGGTCAGAAGGCATGTCCTTTTAAATGAAGGGATTTCTAGCAACGCATAGAAAGCGTAGTTGGAGTACAATAATCATGACACCCAAAAGAACTGATCTTGTGATTTGATTTTTTTTTTTTTACTATAATTATTTTTTCTAGCCTACATTATTTTCTTCAATGTTGGGTTCGTAGTTCTTACATTACAACCACTAGAAATCCGGTCATGTTTTCATCCCTGCAAAAACCAGATTCAAAATGTGCGTTTCTCATATTATTTTACCGCATTTTTTAGCAACGGTCCATAAAAGAAAAAATAAATTCCTCCCTCTCCCCCACCAACAAATAAAAAAAAATACTGCTGCACCGATCCAAACTTAGATTTTAAAAAATAAAAAATTCCCCGCCTGCAACGACTTTATGTTTTGTACATTTATTACGATGAACGAAGCACTTTGTGGTGGATGGTACCTTGGCCGGGACTAGCTTCATCCAAGCGTCAACCCTTCCCTCCCAACTACAACATTTGGATTCGAATTTTATTTAATAACACAAGGAGGAGGCCAGTCCTTCATAACGTTGTTGTCCCATAATAAAATATTTGGAGGAGAGAAGGGGACGTTAAGCTGTGGGCTAGATTATCACCAGAGGTTCCTAATAAGGTGGTTCGCAACAACGTTCTCAACTGCACACCAAACGAAACACTTAAACCGGCACAAAAACGAAAGCGAGAATGCACGTGCCAATGTTTTGCTCTCAACTCGAAAGATTCTCCCTCCGGCAAACACGGTTAAGTGTACTCGCCCCTCTGTTGTCAAACACGCCGAGAGCGGGAACAGCTCAGAACGGCGACGTGGTTCGGGGTCGATTACGGGAAACCATCGTGCTGATGGCATGTTTTTGCACGACACATAGTTTCTGTAATGGTTAATGCTTTGTGTGAGCTTACTTTCAATTGTGAAACACGGCTTGGTGGTTGTGTGGAAACGTCGAGAGCCTCTTTCGCCTCCTTTACCAGCGTTGTTGATCTTCGTCGCTCTGCAACATGGCGGGCGCGACTTCCGGGATGACGCACTTCCGCGCGACCTTGACAACCAGCGGGAGCGTCCTTAGCAACGGCCGTGATCGCGTCGCTCCCTCTTGGCTTCGACTGAGTAAACAGATGGATGGCAGCAGAAATTGTTCAACGTTTCAAGCACGATTTGACTTCCGAAAAAAAACACTAGGAATGAGTTTGAACGCGATATATTTTCCAGCCATGACCCCTAGTAATCACAGGGGCTCAGCACACACAAAAAAACAAAAAAAACACCACCACAACACACACTACTGTCAATATTATGATTGGGTCCTCTCTCCAGCAAAACTAAAACTATTAATTTCTCCGTTTCTATTCAATGTATTTCGACCAAACTTGGCCTGATAGTAGATAGCAACTTTTCCTAACTTTATACCAACTTTTATACAATTCCGTGCAAGAGTAAACGTACGGAGCCACACCGAAAATTGAAAACTTGTTGTTCTGGTTCTTGTTCTTGTTCTTGTGTGACACGGTTTCAGAAAAAAGTTACTTCACCTACCTGAAATCTGAAACATGATCTAGGCCAGAAATTTCCCTGAGCTTCATCCTCACAGAGACCACTTTTTCGACTGGTCGAGCCATTCTGGAGTTACAGGTCCTTGAACGATCATTTTGATTGTTTAACATCGTTTTAACCATTGTAATTAGGAAACAATGCCACTCCATACCCATATCCATTCTTCGTGCACGTGTTATGTCTTTTCTAAAAAGTTGATTGTTGAGTAGGTTAAGTAAGTCGCCTGAGGACCTTAGGGCTTCGGGCAGATGACCAGGAGTGGTTAACGCTCGTTAAACCCTTTGAAACCTTTGTGAGTGGTGTGTGCAGTTGACGTATTAGTAGGGGCGTACGGCTATGGGCCAGGGCCTCAATAAATAATCGTGAAAGAATCCGTGTTTCAGCTAAACGATATAGATTTAAACCAAACTAAGTAAGCTACGTTGTTGTTGTTTCGCAGATGCAGGCTTTCAGAGCTGAGCTGAATTGTTTCAAAGTGGCCAGCAACAATCGACTGCATGCATAAAGCTTTAAAAAAGGTACACGGATTACAAACAAACACGTCAAGTGTGCCGTAGAAAAGGGGGGTTTTATGATTGAATTTTCACTTGTTAAAATGAACACGGATAAAAATTGATGATTTTTTAATTGAAATAATAAAATGTACAATTGAGAAAATTCCAACTGTGTAGGTGCTGTTGTGTTTTACGAATCATATATTTAAAACGTAAAGCACAACAGCACCTAAACAGATGGAATTTTCTCACTTGTACATTTTATTATTTCAATTATAAATCAACCATTTTTAATCCGTGTTCATTTTAACAAGTGAAAATTCAATCATATAACTCCCTTTTCTACTGCACACTTGACGTTTTTGTTTGTATTGTTTATTGTGGTGGTGTTTTTTTTTTGTAATTTTTTTTTTGGGAGGGGTGATCGTGTTACTCGTAAATTGTGTTAGGCGCCTGTGCTTTGTTTTTTATATCAAGCAAAACAACCGTTTCTCTTTTAACGTTCTCCAACTTAAATTATACTTGCTTGAAGAGACATGAAACTGCAGAAGAAGCGCAATAAACCAACACTAGTCCTAGCGTCCGGGAACAACAATGTAGAGCAGTATGCGGCCATCTCGATGGAAAAGTTTAGTCGAAATATATATTTTTTTCCAGTTTAAGCGGCTGCTTCACTGGTTTTCACTATAGTTCTCGGACGCAACATTTACGAAAGGTGTTGGTTCAGCTAGCTTCTTGTAGTTTCCTACCTACGTACTACATAATGGTTGCAGTCCTCACTCCAGCAAAATTTAGCAAAACTGAAAAAATAATATCTTCATTCCTATTCAATATTTTTTGACGAAACTTGGTCAGATATTATGGGAGGAATATTTACACCAACAAAATTATGCAATTTTATGCAATAATAAAAGTAGGGAGCCACACGTAATTAAAAAAAAACTTATTGTTGTTGTTGCTCTTGTTCTGCTACAGTTTCAGAAAAGACTACTGCGCCGACCTAAAATCTGAAACATGATCTAAGCCAGAAATTTCCTAGTTATTTTCAAAGAGACCGCTTTTTTTAATTGGGCGAGCCATTCCGTAGTTAGGTGACCCTGAATGGTCAGTTTTATTGTTTTGCATTGCTTTAAACACTGCAATTAGGCTGGTATTGTTTTGCTATGCTTTAAACGTTGTAACGTTGTAACGTTGTAACGTTGTAACGTTGTAAACGTCTGGGCTGGTTTTCTTACCAGCCCAGAGGCTGGTCTCTGGGGTTTGCTAGTGGGTGGAGTTGAGTTGAGTTATGGCATATGTGTGTAGTAGTGTAGTTTGTCGTAGTGTTTAGCTATGTTTATCGTGAGCGCATGGTGCGAGACCAATAGGCTCAAATAAAGATAAAAAAAAAAAAAAAAAAAAAACGTTGTAATTAGACAACAATGCCAATTAGTAAACGCCAGCTGCAAGGCGTAAACTAAACAATAAAGAATTGCTAACAATATTGGTGAGCCAACAGACTATTCACCCGCACTTCGAGAAAACTTGAAGAGGATGCATTGCTAAACAGTTTTAGCAATGCTTTGCTAAACAGTTTTGTCTTTGCTTTGCTAAACAGTTTTGTTTGCTAAACAGTTTTGTTCTAGGCTTAATAAAGAATCTAATCTAACAGTTGATTGTTGGAGGGTAAAATGAAGGGCCGCGGACACACATTGTGGTGCCAGGTTGAGGGCAGTGGCAGCGTATTGCGGGGCCACGGGACGTTTTACTGCGGGTCAGTTGTGCTAGGGCTAGGGGCAACTTTAAATGTAATTGTAAGGTGCTCTGTAATGTGAATAATGTGTGTAATGGGTGTAATATATGATAGGACAGATAGCCTGTGAAGGCAAACGTCCTGTAAATAAACCTAAACCTAAGGGCCTTTTGTAGTGTTTAGTAGTGTGTATTAGTTGGGGCGTACGGCTGTGGGCCACGGCCTCAAATAAATTTTGTGTGTGAAGGGCTCTGAAATTCTGAAATAAAGAAGAAGAGGGAGGAATCCGTGATCCAGCTAAACGCATATAGTTTTAAACCAATCTAAGCTGCGTTGTTAATTTCGAAAATTGCAGATAAAAACGATGGAAAGGTATATTTATTTCGTAGATGCAGGCTTTCAGAGTTGAGCTGAATTGTTCCGATTGTTTTGATTTGATTTATTAGCGAGCTTAATCCTACTAGGTAACCAGCCCGACAACCTTATACCTAAAATACAACAACAACAACAACAAAACCTAATTAATATATTTCACAGGAACCTGCTAGATCGGGAAGAGAATTGTTTCAAAGTGGGCAGCAACAATCACTGCAAGCTCACGCATTCAAACCTTTGCAGATGAAAAAAATTACTCTCAACAATAATTTCATTCACACTAAGTTGAGCAAACATGACATCAATTCAATTGTCAAGGAAATAAACCGTTGTTGACTAACTAGCGTCCCATATCCCTTTTTTCCAATCTCAGAAAAGTGTATGAGCGGATGCTCATACGGCACCTTGAGTGGCATCTTGAGTACCATAGTTGCTTGGCTCCTGTCCAGTTAGACTATCGGTCAAACAGAAGTGCTCAAGATGCCGTTGTGTACCTGTTGTCTGATATTCATGAGGCTTGGGCTCATGGGCTCTCAGTAGTTGTGGTCTTCTTAACATACGGGCCGCCTATGATACGGTTCGTGTTGACTGGGTGATGTACAGCATGGTCAAGATGGGTATGGGTCCAAAGCTGGCTAGTGCTATTGTCACACTCTGGGTGACAGGAGGTTTGTGACGAAGCCAACGGATTCTGGTCTGGTGAGGCATCTTCGGACAAGGGGGCCTTAGTCCCCTGTTGTTTGCCATCGCAGTTAATGAGGTCTTGGTTGAGAGGTCCACATTGTCAAATATAGTGTGCTACTCTGATGATGTGGTCCTGTGGTTTGCGGGTAGTGACCTTACTGAATGCTGTGCATGTGCGCAAGATGCTGTTGAGAGGGCTTCTTCTCTTCTCAGGGTCAGGGGACTTCTTCTCTCCCCTGCCAAGACAGAGTTAGTGGTCTTCTCCCGGTCTCCAGTGAGGGGGGAGGGCACCACTGTCTTTCGTTGTGGATGGCGCGAATTACTCAAGCTTTTTCTGTCAAATATCTTGGGGTTCTGCTTGATGAGAGATTGGAATGGAATCTGCATGTTAGGCAGCTCAGAACCAGAGTTGAGGTTTGCTCCTCTTTTCTGAAGCACCTAGCAAAGGTTGAAGGTGTCAAGAGGGGGCCGCTGTTGACTGTGTATCGCATGTTCGTAAGGGCATTTCTTGACTATCACATCCCTTTTCTCAGTCCTTACCAGCGTCATATACGGTCGCTGCAGGTCGCTGTGAACCTCTGTCTACCTGTTGTGACCGGTTGTCCTGTCACAAGGCTGGTCCAGGCCCTGTGGGTCGAGTGTGGGGAACCGCCCCTACACTGTCACTCGGATGAGCTTCTCTGTGCTATGTGCATTCAGAATGCTAGCCATGGTCGAGATGATTTAGTGGAGAAGATTGTAGTTGACTGGTGTGACCTAGGCCCTGTGGCTCTGGGCGCTCTTGGTCATGAAGCCTTGATCATCCGTGCCATTCCGAGGCTGTGGCTGCTTGATTGTGCCTGCGTTCGACAGTTCTCACCCTGGTCCTGGTGCCCAGAGTTACTTAGGGTGTTTGAGTGCTCATCTTCTGGCTGTTTCGTGTACTGTGATGCCTCCTTCCACTCGGGATGTGGACTGGGGGTTTGGGTGTGGTGGTCCCGTCCATGAAGGTGTTTCTTCAGCGCTCTTTAGATCTTGTCTCTTCCAGCACGATGGGAGAGTTGTGTGCCATTTCTGTCGCCTTGGATGTGGCCCTAGATCTGGATCTTCCATCCTTCACCATATTCTCAGGAGGTCGTTTGTCTCCTCAGGCGAGCGGGAGCGGTCCTCGATCTCCGAGGGCCTACTGTGTATGACATCTGTCGTAAGCTGTGGGCGGCGTGTTCCCGTGGCATGGTGTCTCTTCACTGGGTCAGGGGGCTCTCTGGTGTTGCGGGCAATGTCCTGGCATATGGTCTAGCGAAGGATGTAAAGACCTTGAGGGTCAATCCGATTTCTGTGAATTCGGGCACTGGTGGGGGGAAGTCGGCTCTCCACGCGTGGTTCCTCCAGATGTGGAACGAAGATTGGCTGACAGAGGGCACTGGCCGGTTCCATTTTGCGCTTCAGCCAAAGTGTGTCCTGTCGTCAGTTCTTGACCGTCTTCTATTGTGGATGGCTCGGATTGTGTCCGGTGTCCGGACTGGACACTTGCTCCTGCGTGCCCATCAGTTTTGGTTCAGGTGGTCGGTTTCTCCATTGTGTGAGTCCTGCGGGGTAGCATTTTCGGAAGAACACCTCCTGTTCTCCTGTCAAGACCTGCCTGTACACAGAGCAGCCCTTGCTGATCATCTTAGGCTGCACCTGTCGATTGATGACCTTCTGTTACTCTTTGACGGTGTTGCCTCTCTCCAGAGAGTCCGAGCCATTTCGTGTTTTGTTAGGGATTCAGGTGTGCGTGTGTAGGCTCTGGTCGTTCTCCTTTTGCTCCCTGGGTCAACGTGACTTGTAGCGAGTTCAGGACGTCTTCTGTGTAGTTCCCGGAGTGTTACAGGGGGCCTTGTGTACTTAGAAGTAATTAGATGTAATTAAATTGTGGATGGCGCGTACGGCTATTGGCAATAGCTCCTGTAATAAAATTCAGTTCAGTTCGTTATAGCGTGACGCCATAGCCATAAAAAAGGTACACGGATTACAAAAAAAAAAAAAACGTTAAGTGTTTCACTTACTTGTTAAAATGAACACGGTTAAAAACTTAAAAATTGATCATTTTCAATTGAAATAAGCAAATGTACAATTGATAAAATTGCATCTGTTTAAGTGCTGTTGTGCTTTAACAATAATGTAAACAGCACAAAAGCACTTTAACAGATGCAATTTTCTCAGCTGTATGTTTGTTTATTTCAAATAAAAATCATCAATTATTATCCATGTGCATTTTAACAAGTAAAGTGAAACTTCAATCATATTATAACCCTTTTTTTACAGCACACTTGACGTTTTTATTTGTAATATATTCATTGTTACTTTGCCTTCACTATTAGACAGCTTTGGGGTTTTAAATGCATTTATTTTTTATGTTTTTAAATTGTTTCTAACGTAGCATTCATGAGCTGAAAAATGTGTTGGTTTTTTTTTAATGCTTGATAACAGAAGGAGTGTTCCTCCGAAAGTGGCTTTTTTGCTTGTTTGTTTTGCATTCGTGGGTTTGTTTTGACCCCATTTCGAACATTTTTCTTTTCTTTTCTACTCATTTTATGAATCGTAGCCTCGGTAGCCATACCGGAACTGCGAAGAATTTTTTTTATTAATTTCCTTTACACTGTATAAGTAGCTCTGTAGCCCTAAACGAACGGCGCTATCGGCTTTAACTTTCGTGCGTAATAGTAGTTCAGCAATTGTTATGAAAACATTTTATTTTTTTACCGTATCCCTTTTGATGACATTGTCAACTGCCGTTAATTAGTACTCTTGGATACTATTAGCTCTATAACTATTCCTTTTCAGCATTGGGTTTGGCAACTCCTCCTCATTAATTCTGCAGCGTATAATATACAGGTTTTCATGTTTTTTTTTCCGTTTCATGATCTAATGCTTGAAGCCAATTGATTTTATTTACATATCAACTAAATAAATCTTGCAGAATGATATTAGGCCCCTTTTTTAGTCTATAGACGACTGCCTATCAGATGTTGGCTGGCTAAATATTTTTTTTGTTTTTTGTTTGTTTTGTGTTTTTGATGTTGGTGAGAAACAATGAGAAAAACTTTTTCGTTTGGCGTTTCACACATAATCCCCCATCTATTAACATTTCATCAGACGGAGTTACACAATGCTACAAACTTTTTTTATGGCCCACTCGTAAATCTACACCTAACAAAAAAGTTAACTTCAACGGCGATCGTATTTTATTTATTTATTTATGATATTTATTTTTTTAATACTGACCTTGTCCTTGGTAATAGCTTGTTACGCATTCTGCTCCTGTGGTATTCTGCATAGGCCGACGCAAATATGGCAGAAAGGAATGGCGGGTGGAGGAATAGGGGAAGTCTGTTTGCATCATTACGGAAAGTTTGTGGTGTGTGAGGAAGTGCCACCACCGTGAAGCCGACGATCAACCCGTTTATTACGCACTGGTGGCATTTTTTGACGACTTAATTTAGAGTTATAGAATCATGTTATTTCTCGGGAGTGTATGATGACGCTTCAGGCGCTATTTAGAAACGCAGACTACTGTATCGTATCTGTAATCGTGAGAATGAGGAAGTTTTGACGAAGTTGTCGTCCGTACGAACAGGACTGCAATTACATTTCGGGGTGGGTTCGGGGGGGGGGGGGGGGGGGGGAATAACAAGAATGGGCCCTTCTTTAACAAAAATCTGATGACTTATTTTTTTGGCATTAGCCCATTTTTATTTGGCATTGTCGTCTTTTTCATTTCATTATGCTTAATCTACGGTTCGAATGGCCTGAGCGGGACTGGCTGAGTCTGAGCAGGGAATTCCTACCGCTAAGTCCTACCGCTAAACTATGGCTATACTGACACGGCGAGTATAGACTTGGCATCCCGTCCCTGTTTAAGACATAATTCATTACCTATAGTTTTGTTAGGAGTATTGGCAAAGAATGGGAAAAAGATCATTCGTGTTCGTCTTTTTATTTTTTCTCATTTTTTTTCCCCACTGGTTGTACAAAACTGTAATGTTTCAGGCCTTTTAAAAATCCTTTGTAAGGTGAATGTTTATTATTATTTTTTTTACTTTGTTGTTACTGTATGTTTGTTACTATTTTTTGCGTTGTTTTCGTTGATATTTTTCTTAGTACATTAATGTCGTTTGCGCACAACGACAACGATTTTCAATCTCAAGACACACTATAGCCGCCAAATTGTTGTTGTTCTTCCATTGTTGTTTCATTGTTGTAGTTGCGTGAAGGCGGCAATCGTAAGCTTATGCCTTTGGCTGAAGAAAAAGTTCCGTAGGCCAGAGATATTAATGACACTAAAATATCGTTAAGAAGTATCTCTCGTTCTTTGCTGTAGACTACAACGAGCTGCTGAATACAACGAGCTGCCAGGGGCTCACCAGCATTGGGGGCCCCGGTCCACCCACCAATGCAAGCAAACTTTAAAGCAAAGTTTTAAAACTACTCCTGATTATATTGGGCCCCAAAGTTAAGCATTTTGCATAATTTTAAATGTTGATATTCAAAACGTTTCTCAACCTCTGGGGGGGTATCCCCCCTGACCCCCCCTTTCAGGCAGCACTGTAATTAATGTCCCCCTACCCCGTGCAAGTACCCACCTGTGTACTGTGCCAGGGGCCCACCCTATTCCGTACACGCCACTGTTACGTCCTATAGGACAACGGTTTCGGTTCGTGGCAAAGATCGATGCTAGCAAAGATCGTTGATTTTCTGTTACTGACTGGTTAACTAGCTATAGTGAGCTATACCTATACTGGTGGCCCAGATGTCACGTTATCTCCCTGTACTTCAAGAAGCCGATTGCGAACTTCCCGGAAGACCTTACGAAATGAAAGTTGCTGTGTGAATTGGACGACATTAATGCCGCATCGTGGTGTGGGAATGGAGGGTCCTTGAGTTAGTAAGTAACTTGCGCGTCGGGACCGTGGATGCTTAAAGTATTGTTCGTAACCCGAAAAGTATTGTTCGTTATTTTTAAAAGCATTGTGTGGGTCACGTATCTCGTGTTTTCGTGGATGCAGATGACGTGCTGTAATGGCGTATATCTGCCTTCTTACAGTTCCATATAACTAACTTTTATGTTGCGTAGTTATTGCTAAATTAACAAAATCTTCTATACCATCAACAAACAAACAACATGAGAACTTTTTCTGTGAAATGTGCTATTTTTTCAATATTAATACCAGTTGTACTCGGCTTCTCCTGGTGTTTTGCTTCGCCGTTGATTGATTCCCAGGTTTCGCTCGGCCTAATACTATTAAATTAACAAAGTCCTCCATACTCATCAACAAACAAACAATATAGTACAGGCATTATATGCAAATTTAGAGGTAAACCTCTCACTAATTGCAACAGAAATTCTAACAACTGTTCAGTACTCATATAAGTGTCCTCTTTGACATACAAAAAGTCCTCACGAATCCTAATGGTGGAACATGGTCAATCAAGCAGCTATCGTGGAAAAACGGCGTCAAAAAATGTTTTTTTTGCCCCTAAGTCTGTAACGGTTAACAGCATCAACAAATTTACAATTGCAAAGTTAATGAGCATCAAATTCTCTACAAAAAAAGGCCTCTTCATTTTTTCACTTTGCCACTCACTTTACCGAAAATAATCTAGTTTTGTAGCTAAAATTAAAGCGTCTACATGACGTGCTGTCACGGATTTGTCTGGCTTGCGTAACTCCTCCATACTAATTATTAGTTGACTTGTTATCGCTATAATTAAGAAAGTCCGCCATAGCAATCAACAGACAAACAACATGATCATCATTTCTCTGTAGTGTGTAATTTCTTGGCTCTGTTTTGCATGTCATTAGCTATTTCTACTTTGCAAATAAGGAAATTATTCGACTACAAAATCGCAAACCTGCACAATCATAAAATCACAACACCATTTACCAAAAGAACTGATATCTAAACGAAAATCGCTACCGAAAATACTAAGGTTTTAAAGGTCACATGTAAAACTTTGACAAAGTGTTTCAACCAAAAACGGTAAAGAAACCAGAACATCGTGTAAGCTACACAAAATCCATTCAGTGCAGCCATCAAAAGTCCTGATATCTAATCCAAACATATTTAACTGCAAACAAAAAACCCGCCAAATTTCAGCCATCGAATGTCTGTGATATACATATAAATTCAAAAACGAGCAAAGTTACCATTCATCAGACGCACAACGCAACTTAAACTGGATGCATTGCAAACCTTTCACTTGAAAGTCCTGAAGCATACATGATACATGCTAAAACCATGCGCAATGGCTGTTTGCGTGACGTCACCATGAGTTAGCCAATGACGAACGAGAACAACGGCTGTTTGGCCGTCTGATTGGACTAGCCCAGTCATGTGATATGCACGTCACAGCAAACAGCCATGGCGCGTGGTATATCTTGTGGCCGCCCAGTTATTGTTGTTGTTATAGTAGTGAGTACTGATTGTAGTATTTTGGGATAGAGCGTGTGGCCTAGGGTCAAAGCTCTTTAAATTAAATTGAAATTGTGAAAATGGTCCAATAAGTACCGTGGCCGATCATCAAAGAAACTCGCCTTTTACATGGTGGAAGAAGTTGAGATCGAGGCAGAGTAGAATGTATGAATTGTTAAAACATACGTATTGTACACGTAAAAAGACACTCAAGCTCGACGCATAAAACGGATAAAAGCACTGGCACCTAAAAAACACACAAAAAAAAGCTAAAAAAATAAACATCAAGTCCGCCAGGTCACCATGTAGAAGGAAATGTGTTTTTTAAATCCTTTGAAAATGGAGCCAACCCTTGAAATGCTCTAAAATATTAGGTACCACTGTTTTTATCTGTTTTATGCGTTGAACTTGAGTTTCTTTTTAACAGAGTGGAATGTGGCAGTGCAAAGCAATGAAGCAGAAGTTGAAGGTGGAAGCCAGCATCGAAGAGAGGTGGGATGAGTTGCCAACGTGGGATTGGCTCCAGAGACTTTACAGAGGTACGCTGGACCCAGGGAAAATGGTGGATACAGTGATATTTTTTGCTCCAGCAACGGAAAACTGTACCAAGGGAATACTTCACGGCAGTACCGGCCTGTGATAAATTTGTAAAACATAATAGCGCTTGGTCCATTGCGAGTGAACAACATGTGTGAGGTAGTTTGTGTGACAAAGAAACTAAATTGAAACTCTTAGACGCAAATATTTTGTCGGTGGGAGGCCACCAGTGCAAGGGCATTGATGCAGTTGACTCTGTCGTTGCCTGCCATGTTACGTGGGTACCGCATTTTCTGGATGACTCAGAAAAACGGTTGGCTTACAATAAGTTTGGTGTTGTGGAAAAAGTTGTGAGTGAACGATCGAGTGTGGAGGGTCTAATGCACTGCTTTTCGGATGTCAGGAAGGTGGTACTTCGTTTGAGGGGAGGTGGATCGGCGGCAGATATCCCAGATATAGCGTCCTTGATGGATTACTTGCAGTTGGTACTATGAAAGTCGCCAGAAAGTCACCTCGCCTCCTGTCAACCCAGTATCAGTCATCCTCCACCACTTGCGAAAACTCCACACCAGTGTCTTCTCCTGCATTTGCGTCCAAGTCTACACCTGCGTCAGAGTCTTGGCATGCAAGTGACTCTTCTCTGGCTCATTCCTGGCCGAACCATCCGCCAAGATGTCTACGATGCGGCTTCGTTGGACATATTCGCAAAACATGTTTGGCTGTGAGGTCTACCGATCCTTTCATTGTGGTAAATGCACATTCGCTGATTTAGCGAAGGCCATGGCGCGAGAACGGGAATGAGCCAAAGAAGAGTCACTTGCATGCCAAAACTCTGACGCAGATGTAGACTTGGACGCAAACGCAGGAACTGATGCTGGTATGGAGCTTTTGCAAGTTGAGGAGGAAGTTTGATACTGGGTTGACAGGAGGAGAGACCGTAGCGACTTTCGTAGTACCAACTGCAAGTAAGCCAGCAAGGAGGCAACTGGGTGGGACCAGGTCTCAACGGCCATCATCGCTGACAGCTTCTAAGCTTCCAGCCTTCGATTTGTCAAATATGTTTGGGGTCCCTGAGGAAGACCCACCGCCCCTGCTCCCACCACCCGTTCTAATCGTGCCCAGCCAGGTGGGGAGGAAGAGTGGCTCGCAAGTTAGCATTACCTTGTCTTCATGGTCGGACAGTGAGCAGAGTCAGCAGTTGGATTTAGGTTAAAAGGCTATATTTGATTACAATTTTTGTTGTTGGAATGCGCGTGGTGTGAATGAGAAGGTTGGCAAGTTGGAAATGCTGGGCTGTAATGCTGATATGCTGACATGTGCAGAGACTAAGCTGAAGCTGTGCATGATGTGGGTGATACCAGGAAGGACCTCCATCCGGACAGATGGCCATTTCGGAAGCAGAGGAATGTTAGTTTTGCTGCATGAGACCATTCCATTTTATCATCTCGTGACACCAGCAATCCCGGGACTTGACTTTGTTGTTTTTGAGGTGCTTTCAAGAGGGACTTGGGTGGGTGTGTTTTGTGCATATGCTTGTACATCCTTTGCAGTAGCCACTTGGGTTGCCTGTCGTCATTCGCTGCCGCCCAACTTCATAATGTGTAGCGACTCCCATGCCTACCATGCACTGGGTATGACTAGGAACCATAACAGCACTGTGATTGTAGATTCGCTTCTTGACTTTTACCTTGTCTGCTGAACGATAGAGAACCAACGTACGACAGATGGTTTCAAAAATCAATATTTGACCTCGTAAAGTGAGTTGCTCAACTTGCTTTAAACCTGCTGTTGTGAGTCTCCGACGATAAACAGGGGAGTGACCCTGCCCCTATCCTGATTTCTGACTGCAGGACGTCAAACCCAAAGCCCCTCCAGGTAGTTCGCTTTGTTCAATGTATTATGAAGTGATTTGCTCTGGGTTATTTGCATTTTGCCCGCATATGGAGAAGTCTGTGGCTCCCATCAATTTCAAGCCACTGTGATGGTCGTAGGAGTCCCGTTGTGCGGTGGCGGAATGTAGGAAGGCTTATAAAGTTCCAGCGCTTTAGGATTCATGAATGCTTGTTACTGAACAGGCAGAGTGTGAGCGTGGCTAAGGCTGTATTTTGGTCAGCCAGGAGGAATCTTTGAAGGACCACTACTACCCAGCTTGGTTGAAATACTCGAGCACTCCACCATGCGCAATTCGGTTTTCGGCAGGTACGGAGCACACAAGATGCAAAGCTGTTCTTGGAGACTGCTACACGTGAGGCAGTTCTCTTGTGTTTGCAGTTTTCTTGGACATCCAGGCACCCTACGATACAGGTTTCTTCCCTGCAGTGTTGTGCACACTTGGAGAATTAGGGGTCTCTGGTCAGATGATTGCTGTTCTGCGTGCAGTTTTGGCGGATAGGTGTACCTGTGCCAAGATTGGCCGCTCTTACTCCACACAGCATCGTACATCCCGGGGCTTACCCCAAGGAAGCTGCTTGAGTTCGGGTTGCTTCGCTGTACTTCTGAATAGTCTTCTTGTGCAGGTGGCTCCCCATGCGAACAGTGCGCCTTTGCTGATGATGTAGCAGTCTAGCTAGTGGGCCTGATGATCTCAGACCTAGAGGCATTGATGCAGACTGTAATTATTGAAGTAGAACTGTGGCTCCGTGACAGAGGGTTGCCTTTGGCTCCAGGAAAGTCCCAGGTGGTTGTTTACTGTAGGCATCCCGTGCAGCCAGTGGCCCTGTTAATTGCTGGGACGACTGTGGTCAGCTCTCCAGGAGCTCTATATTTGGGCATCAGGCTGGATGGAATGCTATCAGGGTCGACAGAGTTCATGAGTGTACAGGATACAGTGGTCTCTTGCTCGAGGGTCCCACTGTGGTTGGCTGGTCCTCTCATATAGTCATTCGGTTGTGGACTACCATTTACCCTTCTAGATCACGGCAGCAAGAGGTCACATCCAGCGGATGCAAACGGCAGTTAATACTTGTTTGCATAACATTACTGGCAGTGCACCTTCTAACCCAGTGGTGGCGCTCCATATAGAGGCAGGAGTAGTTCTCCTAGTTCACTGAGTCAAGGCTCTCCTATTGAGGTGCTTCGTCCACAATGTCAGTCAAGGCCCACTTGATCCCCTCCATCAGATTTTCACAGAGTATACGGCCCTACCTCAACATTACCTTTCTTGTCTGGGTACGGATGTTGAAGCCGCTCGAATGTTCGCTGCTGCAAGTGGGTCTCAGTTTAAAGCGGTCTTCTCTTGGCCAATGCTACGACCCCCATCCTGGCAAGCTTACTGGGTTGTCTTTGTTTGGGGTCGTGTGTACCGAAACCATCATGGTGGGAGGTGATTTGCAGGTGCAGGAAGGATGCTATGCCTGTCTACTGTGACACATCATTTGGCAGGGGTCTCAAGGGTGGTCTTGTGATATGGGTCCCAGCACTGAAGGTCAGGAATTTTTACAGGGCTACTGCAGTTCCAAGCTTTCTAGTCACAGAATTAATGGCAATTGCCGTCTTCCTCCAGGGGTCTGTGACATTACACCTCTGAAGGCGGTAGTTTATACAGACTCACAGTCACCTATGCTCTCCCTCTGCAGTCACTCGCGACACCTGGGTATTTGCCCAATGGTGGTGATAGAAATTCTTGCCACTATCTTTGCGTTTCAAGTATCCGGAGTAGGTATTTCCGTCTGCTGGATGTCAGGGCACACAGATGTCCTCTGCAACGAGGCAGCTGATGATCTCTCTAAGTACTATTGGCACTTCTCTGGTTGTTTCACTGTTCATTGTGTACACCATTAGTGCTGTTTTATTTTTAGTATGTGACCAAGACCGGAAGTTAACCGGTTGAAAATTAAAATTGTGTCCTTGTATGTACTTGTGATTTTTTTGGCCGGTCAGGAGGTCCCATTTTACTTGTACCACTTCAACCACAAATTTAAATTTCACCGATATTGGCAGTCTATACAGGCAGCAGTGAGTCCGAAAGATTTGGGGAGTTGGTGTACATTGGTGATCGGGAAGTTTTCTCTTCGCCATCCACCCTGCTTCACTCGTTTGAGAGAGTTGGACTGTATTTCCAGGCGTGCATCAGTGTTCCAGAATGCATCAGTTGAAGTATGGTTGTGTCAGGATGGAACCTGCACCTGTGGTGGCGTGGCGTCCTATTGACGAGAGAACCCCTTCTTTTCCACTGCCTCCTACATACGAAGCGCGTGGGCTGATTGTCTCCAGCCTTGTGAAGACATCCTGGAGTTTCTAGGAGCAAGCCCCACACACAGGCAGGTGTAACCGAGGGCGTTTGTGTACAGTGGCTGCTTTTTGTGAGGCAACAGGGCGTTTTCATGTAGGGCAGTTGTGTTAGTGTTGCTGTTATGCTGTATGTTACGTCGATCTTCTGTTGTGAACTTTGCTGTAGTTGTTGTTTGTATAGGATATAGGCCTGCAAAAGTCTACCGTCCTTGAATAAACATAAACATTAACCAAGCGGAACGATGCCTACTAGCATATTCGGGCCGTGAAGGGCCTGTGGTTTCTCGTGCTCATATCGATTATGGCATGTTGAACTTCCTGGGTTAGTATGTCAATAGGCATGGTCGTGTAGACCCTTGGGCTCTGAACACACAAACAAACTCCTGGGTGTTTACTTGGAATTTTTCCAGCTAAATTGTCCCACTCGTCGTCTACAGTGGGGTAGATAAGTCGGTTTGGGCTCGACTCCCTTAATAAAAACAACAATAGCGAAGCTAAATAACGCAACATCAGCGTAAAAACAATCAATCAGTAGTAAAAGCGATCATGCATAGTGAAAAAATCGATTTACAAATTGCTAAAGATGCGTAACAAACCGCTGAACTCAGATTTTCGTAGCATCAGGAAGAGTTCACAAAAAAACAATCACTCTGCCCACAATACTGTGTTATATTCCACAGTTCACACTAACAGATAAGAGCGTCGAGTAATAACATGTTATTCTGCAGTCGTTCAGCAACGTGTCAGAATTGTGAAAAAAAATTTATTGTGAATTGATTATACATGATTCAAACAAAAGATAATGTACGGAAAATTTTTAAATGGCAAAGTTCGCTGCAAATGCTTATTCGAAAAAAAAATAAGATGCAGAACCATTCAAGTTAACAAAAACACAACAGCAATGCACCAAATTTCCAGTTGCGGTTTGTGTTTGATGAATGGAAACTTGGCTCGCTTTTGATACAACAGACGTTCAATTGCTGAAACTTTGCAAGTTTTTTGTTTTGTTTTCAGTTTAGTCTACGATTTAAAAGCTCGGGATAAGCACGTGAATCGTAAAAAGATAGAATATAATGGATCGGTTACAGTTATCTGCTCCTCGCTCCTACGAAACTACGTACTCTTGGTAATAAAATATATGTAGTTTGTTTACATGAGTAAGAAAAATACTTTTGTGAAAAATGTCTTCTCAGCCATGTTTGAATGTAAGTGGCACATGCTGGTCTTCGTTGTCTGTCATTTTCTTTAAAACATTCCACTAAAACCGGAAGTTCGTCTTTAGGGAAGGAGGGAGAGGAGGGCGTTCTGATAAACATGCAACGAAAGGGGTGGACCGTTGGATGGTGGGAAAATGTTAAACTGTAGGTCAGAAGTCACTTTGCTGACCGCATCGGGCGGGCGCGAGCCCATCGGGGTGCACTGACCATGCGTGCCCAGCTGGCCAGTGACAAAGTGCCACGATTGTTTTTTTTTGTTCTTTTTTCAGCCCTTGGAAAATTAAATTATTTATTTAACTGATCAATCTAACGGTCTTCAGCCTCTAGAGATTTCAAACGAACATTAGGCCTAAAAAAAATTACCTTTGGTTCCCGTAACCCGACGAGGCCTAACTTTTTTTTTGAAATTCAGCAATCCTAAATATTTTTTTTGTTCATATCCGCCCGTATTTTCGTCCGTATTCGCATTAAATCATTCGTCCGTATTAAAGCGTAAAGGGAAAACAAAACGGGACCGCAGAGAAAGGCATTCAGTTGCGCTGCAAAAAAAAAAAGGATTCAGGCCAACTCATAAGATAAGATGTAGACTGCTATGGGTTTATGCACAAATTCAGTGTATAAAAACAAAAGTAATAAAAAAATATATTATGTATATTTCTATTTTATTTCGCGTTGTTGCAGGAACCAAAACTTTTTTTTAGGCCTTAGCGCTGTACCGTTACATCTATTATTTCACCCGCAAAGGTTACCGTTGCCTTAACTTACTTCACGTTATTCCAGACAGTTAACTGATCCATATGCTTAATGTAAACAAACTATAACTTAACCTATAATAACCACAAGATGACAAAACTGCAGAAAACAACGACGCAAAAACAGTAGATTTTTTTTTTCAATCTTGGTTGCTGGCAGCAAGACGCATTTGTCTTTCGGACGATGAATCCGATGTTGTTAGGCGAAAATTTATGTTTTAATTATATGTTGATCGATAAAAATAGCGAATCCGTGTCAAACTGTCATCCGTCAAAATGCCACCATGCTAAAAAGGACACCGTGGGAATGACTCCTCCCTGCAAAAAGGCCATCCATCAAAAAATGCTCCATTTTTTTTAGGCTACTGTGCTCTTATGCTATTGGTAAGCATGGTTACAAAATACAAATTCAGCAGTTACCAAGGCTTATAAAAGGTTTTAATGGAAAATCCATCTTTTCGGGCGCATTCCATTTGTGCCACAATGCTCTCCGTGACAACCCTTTCGCTCACTAACTCATTACCGCACAACCAGACACAGCTATTCAAGCCTGGCTAATTTGCGTGTAGTCCATAGCAAGACAGAATAAAAGCAAATTACCTACAATCCACTGTCAAGCTCTTCACAAGCATTTCCACTGCATATACTTTACCTGCGTGTCTGCCTTGCTCGCGCTGCCTTGCTCGCTGAGGCTGTACATACGTAAATCATCAGAAATCGCTACTAACCACACATTCCTTCAAAAGTAATGCTTCGTTTATACGTAAAGTTAATAATTTTGGACGCATTTCCGTTTTAGAAACAGATATAGAAAAGTATGGAATTTTAATGGCTGGGAGTTTTGTAGGGAAAGGGTGGCATTTTGCCGCGGTGGCATTTTAACGGGTGGCATTTTGACGTGTTATACCAAAATAGCACACCAGTGCTAAGCTTAGGTCACTTGTAGTTGGCTAACACGACATCGCACAATCGTAACTCAAGTGCTTATACAGAGTGACGTTCTACCTGGAAAAACAGGAAAATCGGGAAAATTCATGGAAATTATCAAGTCTAGAAAAGTCAGGGGAAAATCAGGGAATTCGATAAACATATACTGAGATTCAGGGAATTTCAACATTTTTCGGAAAGTCTTTTTCCTCTATAATAATTACGTAATAAATATTTCACTTTTTACTTCTAAAACCCTCACTGTGTTTCAGTTAAAACTATCACGCTCTTTTTGTTTCATTTCTGATAGAGCAAAAACTCCTTAGTCCTGAGTATTACGGGCCGTTACGTGTTATGTGCGTTTCCAGTGTAAGGTTTGGCTGTATCTCCATTCGAGCACCTAATGACAGTTATTAAGTAATTATTAGCAATTCCCCGTTCGACAACTAAGAACTTTTGGAAACATTTGCCAGCCTTAGAACACCGTGAGTAGCAACAACTTTTCCACGCGGACGGACGTTCCATTCTTTGCAACTTGTAACTTGGCTTTTGGCGAGAAGCTTGCTATAAAATGAAAAGAACGTTTTACCGACAGAGACACTCGCAAAAGGTAGCTACAAGCGGCAGAGATGCTCTTTGTCGTTTTGTAAGACAAATTCAAGTTGATCGATGTCACGTTGTAAATAATTCTTGTTGTATTTTTGCTGAAGGAGACGAAGTAAATTGGATCATTTTGTTTGCAAGTGTGAGTCGACCCACTGAATTTATACCAGTTTTGTTTAGACTACGGCATTCATACTATTTACAAGTCCCAGTTACGGCAGTGCAATTTTTGATTTGGCAAAGCGATGCGATGTCGTCATTGCGATTTGAGTGAAATGTGAAAATGTGAAACATTGTTCTAGTCTGTACTGCATCTTCTTTCGACCGAAAAAAAAAACAACAGAGAAAAATGTCCGTATTGGTCTGGAAATCTGGAAAAATCGGGGAATTTCATCATGAGGATTTGAACGCCACCATGTTACAGAGCAGCGAAAATAACGTGAGGAGGCTGGCATCTGGAGCCGTTGAGCTAGCTGCAAGGGGCACGTGAAGGTAAAAACATCAGCGTACTTTGTCGAGCCAATGCTGTGAGAGCGGATTTCTTGGACCGAAAAATGTTCATTAAAAAAAAAATTGTAGGCAGTTGCAGCAATGTTCAACAAGTGACACCTCACGCATGAAAAAAAAAAATTGTTTTGGTTTTTCACAAGCTGTAACTATCTACGCCGTCATAACGTCAGAATAGCCACTGCACGATCGTTTAAATTTCATTTTTTTTTTTTTTTACAATTCATTGCAACATTGCACATTTAAGAAAGTCTACCTACTTATCCCATAACATAAGACAACTGCAGCCACCCCCCGCCACGAAAAAAAAAACTACAGATAACATATATTAGGTCAAAAATATTGTGAATTCCCGGTTCACCGAACCCCGTTCCGCTGAAAATTAAGCACTGCTTGAAATTCAGCGTAAGGAAAATTCTAGTTTCGCTGAACCCCGTTTCATCGAATCGAAATGTTCTTCACAAATTTAACCATTCGAGTATTTAAAGATGCATTCATACGTGAGAAGAATTTGTGATTTGTTGCGGGTTTCTGATGTTTAGCCGCAGCGAGCGCGGCAATGCGAGTGAGGCAGGCAATTTGGTAAAATGCTTTTCGGCAAAACGGGTTTACACCCAAAAAAAAAAAAAAAAAAAAACAGACGAAATTCTAACGACACGAGACAAGGTTTTTGCTTTGGAATTCAGAAACGTATTGTAGTGAACCTATAGGTTAAATAAATACGGATGTAAACCTATTTACGTTGCCTTTTGGACTTAAATGTCAGACGGCCTGATATTTAAGTTCAAAAGGGAACGTAAATAGGTGTTCGTCCGTATTTATGTAACCCTTCTCGAGCCCATTTGGCTTTCCGCCCTGTTTAGTTGAACCTAGGTGGGAGAAGGTGTTTGCAACATCCTGTGCGTTTAAGGTACGAGGCCTAATAACAGTAAACTGAGTCACAAGGCGTTAAAAATAACAGACGTCCATATTGTCAAATACCGAAGATTTATTTCTCTCCTGGGTTGCAATATGATCTTTCTCTACAGGGTCACGTTGTAGCCTACGAACCATTCTACACTTATCATCAAACATAGCCTCAACCTCCAGCAAACAAACATCGAATGTGAGATGTTGAATTTCTCTAAAGTCGACACTTTGTTGCGAAGGTTATGGCATACGCTTCTAGACTTTCCCTGGGACGTTTCACTAACATGACACCAGGTTTAGTAGGTTACGGACATACGAGACGGAATGGTCAAATGACCACCCCCAACGAATATACGACAAGAGCGAGCACCCACCAACAAATAATAAAACTGTAAGCATATTTTAACAGGCTGGCCGGTGCGGTAACCAGGCTCCTGTTACTAATAGCTTATTCAAGGGCAGAGGTATTCTTTAGGTAGTCCCTCGGCTTTTCGGTTGTGTTTCTAAACAAGAGGGGTGTGAGGGACGTGATCCAGACTCCTCCCATACAACGTAACCGTGACGTCATGGAGCTGAGATCTTATTGAGCCAAGTGAGGCAGCTTTTTTGTTGCTCAGTTTACTCTCACTTCCTGATCCAACATGGCCGCCAACACCGGGCCGGGAGTAAATGAAATGGTCGTGTTTCTAAACTGTAGGGAAGTGAGATATTGGAAACGTCTAAATTTAGAAACAAAATCCAATTAAACAGAGATTAATAAGCAGGCACCTGTATGTTGTGACTTAACATTTCTCTCACTGAAAATAGATGTGGCAGGGATTATTGCTAATTTTTATTTTCTTGAGCACGACGAGTGCGACAATGCCGGATGGGTTACGACTTAGTCTTCTGTAAACATTAGGATGAATCATTGGGAAAATACAGCGTAATACAACAGGTATATTGTTTCATGATAACCCTGTCATTCGTTTTTTTAAATTTGCTAATAGCCTCGTGACTTGCCAGTTCAAGCTTTTCAACGTGTATTGTCCACCTTAGCCGTTACCGTAGTGTTAAAATAGGTCGTGGGGCAGTTTTGTCTATGTAATTAATGCTGCCAGTGCTGCAGAGCCTTTCCCAAGAGGGGATATAAAAGAAAAATGTTGGGCTTCCGGTGAAATTAGTACAATTTTGGAGGCAAGGTGTCTCTCTCCTCCTAAAGGTGTGTCATTGTTCTAGAATCATTGGTAATGCCAATTTTCTCGTGTATCAACTTAACCGCACCATTAGTTCTAGAGAACCACAGGTGTACTTAAAACTGTTTTTGTCTATCATCAGACCAATCTTGGAATATGCTGGGATGTATTGTAAATGAAATAGAAAGACATTGCAATTGAAAAAGTTCAAAAGCGTGTCACTAAGAAATTGTTGGATTAGCTGATGTTGGGCAATCCGAGAGGTTGCAATACCTTCAGCTGGCGACTTTGTGGTGGCGGAGAAAGCGGGGTGTTTTAATAATGATGTTCAAGATTATTCGTGGTATTAACTGGAATTTTGGAACAGTCTCTTTGTTTTAAATAAACGCTCTGGGCGTGGTAACGGAAGATTAAAGTCTCAGGAATTCATTAGAATATTACTATAGAACAAAATAGAATAGAGTTTTATTTTTATGTGAAAACATTTGGGAAAACTTCCCGAGGCTCTAGCGAATCTGTTTTACAGGGAAGAACCCATTACACATACATACGCCTAAGCGTGATATAGTAACGAAAATACAAAACGGGCAGTGGGATCCAATATACATCGTAACCAACATGTAAATGCTTAATGCGGTGAAACAAAACAAAATTAAAAGAAATTACATATGTATACACGTATACTATAAAACCTATGAGCAAATAGGAGAACTTACAATTGAGAAAGAAACGACCAATATGTGTTACCAAGAGACCAGTGTGGAAAAGTTATTCATTGAGATGACTGTATAAAAAACTGTTTTCAAGTACACACACATTTTTTGGTATTTTTTTTTTACCTGCTTGATACTTAGAGGGAGGCAATTCCAATTTTTTACAGCAGTAGGTGAGATTGCGTTTTTTGCATGGTCAGTTCTACACTTGGGTAAAATGAGTTTTTCACAATTACGGGTGTTGTAGTCATGACATGGAAGGTTTTCACACGGATAAGTCTATTGTAGCTAGTCCGAGTTTCACTATAGTAGTGTAAACAAGTCTGTGCATATAAAGACAAACATTGTATTGATGTAGTTGAGCATCCTTAATAATTTCAAACTTCTTAAACAGAGGCAATGAGTGTTCGTCATAAGTCGCCTTAGCAATATTTCTTACTGCTCTGTTAGAAACAGATTGATACACTGTTAGAATAGGCTACCAAACGAAGTTGTAAACTGCCATTCAGTTAATGGTGTTAAGAATGCCCTCAACAAATTCGTTTCCAATGGTGGGGAGCATTTGCCCTTTGCCTGCCCCCCCCCCCCCCCAACTGTTTTTTTTGTTATTGATTGGCTTTTGTATGGTCTTGGTGGTGGTTCCAATTTTGGGTACGTATGTTTGTTTGATTTAAAAAAAATTTCTTTTGCTGTTTGACTTCAGGACTTTTTTATGTCCCTGCTTTTAATTGTTACGCGTAAGGGTGCTTTGATTTTTATAAATTTTTTTTTGTATGCGGGAACCATATGCAAATTGAAAATAAACCTAAACCTAGGTTTACTCTAGTTCAAAGTGGTTTTTTTTCCCCCAAAAATACATATACTCTAAATTTATCCTTTTTTTTTATTGTAAATTTTGGGCCCTCCTACTTTTGGGCCCGGGTGCCGTGAACTTACATCTCCCCTAATCGCGGCGCTGAAGTCCACAAATGCGGTAACTATCCGATAAGCTCCGGTTTCCAAGAGGCTAAGTGTACCTCCTGTTTAGTGGCCATGCCAAGTTTAAAGTGGCCCTATCACCGATTGAAATGCGAACGAAAATACCGTGGCGCCATCTAGTGGCAATGATATTGTTAACCTTTATAGCTTGCTCCCAGGTGCACGAGGACGAACCAAATTTCACTTAATAATTAAGGATGTCGTGGCTTGTTTGTTTCGTTAAAAGAAATGCCGTTATGCATTCCTTCGCTTGGTGCAAGCAGGAGCTAGATGGTACTAGCGCTAGATGTTATCAAATTTCGTCTACTTTCAATCGGTGATAGTGCCACTTTAAGTCGAACTGGCCGTTATTACGGAAGTTATTATGACCCCAAAGAAATACCGGACAGTGAAGGCTGCAAGATAGTGCGCTCATGTTTCGCTCCGTGAGTTTTTTTTTTAATCGGCACTTTGCAGTAGCGCTTAGATTCTAATTTTAATCAAAATACATCAACAGCTACTCATGTATAGTGACAATTTCAAAAGTTTGGTAATCTGTCAATAATGAAGCGACCTGGACACACTAGTATGTACCCCTACGTCTCACCTACTCCAGACAAGCTTAATAATACGACATCTGAAATCCATAAACATTTCACATCAAACTCTCTTCCAAATCCTCTCCGCAGTTCAAGTGCTTTGAAAACTTAAACAAGTTAAATAAATGCACCGGTTAAAAGGTAAAACAAAAAGGGATGAACAATATTATCTCACTTTACAACAGCCATTTATACAGCCGTACACTCGTAAGTACGTCTGAAACTGCGTGAATCACACAACATGAAGTCTGAATGAATGAAGTCTTACAAATTAGGCTTACTTTGGAGGTCTGAAGCTACCCCAGCCGTAGCCATGGTGTCAGAAGTAGAGATGGATAATACGGTAGGCCTAATTCCAATCAGAAATTCCTAAGATCTTTTTCAAAAATCGACATGACCAAGAGGCATCAAGGGACCTTCTCTTTCCGAAAATGCCTGGGGTGGCCGAGGTCGAACCAGGGGCAGCACGAGAGAAGAGAGCCACTGCATAGCGGTTTGTTAATTATTTCCGAGTAAAGACAAAAGTTAAACAAATTTTAAATTCCGTTACAGACTTTATTAAATATGAAATTTAAAGTTTTAATTATCTATATATATATAATACGCTTTGGTTGGGCAAGCAAATTCATCATTATGCACTATAATGAAAGAGGGCGAGCAACCGACAATGTCAAACAAACGGGTGTGGCCTGTAACAATCAGTAACAATCGAAATATTGCTTTAATAATACTACCTCTTACAGCCGACGTGAAGAGTTTCAAAGTTGGTTCAGTAACAATCACTGCATGCACGACCGTTGTTGGATTTATTGCGGTTGGTATCAGAACTGAGAAACGGGCAATTGAGCGTCCTCCATTGAAAAAAGACAATTACTTCCATAACAAAATAAATCAGCACGGGTTAAAATGGAGGGGGAGCAGGGGTGGGGATATTCAGACCAGGGGGTACGGGGGGGGGAGCATGGGGGAAAATCAGACCGCAGGGGAGTTCGGAGGAGGAAGCAGGGGGCAGTCGGCACCCTTTTCATTTCATACTGCCCACTACAGTATTTCGCTCAGGTATGCGGGAACCGGCTAGACTGGCGTATGTTACGGCGGGGGTACAGCTAGTATTTAGAAAAATTCTAAAATAAAAATTTAAATATAAAAAAATATTCTAAAATTAAATAATGGAATTAAAAAATTTAAACTTGAAAAAGTCAGAAATTTTAGTGTCCATCAGGGGCATCTTACAGATTACTCCATTTTTTACGAGTTAACAGCTAAACAGTAAACCACAATATAATCAGTTAAACGGAAATAAATGGTTCAAGTCCTAACCGGCATGCAAATTGTTCTTTTTTTTTTTTTTTTTACTTTCTTGGGTTGGTTGGTGCAAGCTGAATTCGAACACGCCAGTCGTCACTGTGGCGTCCATCTCCTTCAAGCAACAAGACTGTTTTGTCTTAACGAAGACCTTGAACTAGTGGCATTGTTTATTTTACAACTGTTTTTTTTTTAAACTGTAGCCCAATTTTTTTTCAGTCTGAAACGCTTCGTCACGTAGTCACACTGTCGCCATTCTTGTCCAGTTGACTAGAAGCGTGTGAGATCAAAGGATAGACAAAGTGAAGGTATAAGTCAGACTGTTCTGTTGTCTGCCTATCTGTGACGACAACAACATTTGTGGCTGATCGGAAAGTCTAGACGGAGGCTGATCGAGGACAGAAAGAAGACTAGAAATAGACCAGGGAAAAAGAGATGAGCGTGTCAGTGGGACAACAAGGACAAGAAAGAATTTGGAAAAAAAAAAACAACAAACATCAACGTCAAGGTCGGGTTCTGTTGCGCCGAGAGCTAGCTAACTATACCTATCCCTTTAGCTGCACATAAAACAGTGGCCTACCTCAGGCTGCGCCCCACTGCAAAATCGAAATTAGCGTCACAGGAACGTTGCAAACAGAATTCGGCCCTCCATTTTACCAACAAGGACTCTTCTATACTTCTATAACTAGCAGTAACTTCCTGCTTCGCCCGTGGTTGTTTCCCAGTTTTCGCTCGGTGTAGCCTGAACGTTCCATGCGACAGGCAGTTTTTCTTCCTGTTTTTCTTCCCCCTTTCCTCCAACCCTATCCGTCCTCTTCTCCCATCCTCCCTTCCTAACCGCCTGCCCGCCCCTCTCACTCCCTTCCTCCCCCTTGCTACACATAAAATTTGGATGGGTACTTGAGTTAAATACCGAACACCCCCCCCCCTTCCCCACTCCCAGTCTATTGCTTTGGCTTGCGCGATCCATACCTGTGTTTGGGAAAAAATCTGTCCGTCGTGCATGACAGCAGTTACGACTTGTCACCAAGATGACCGCGCGAGCAAATTGTTAGTCGAGGCAACAATGTGCCAATTTTAACTATTTCCTAGCAAAAAAATGTGCATGCTCGCTCGTTTTCATTGTTGGGGTTTCATTGTTACGGTACTCGTCCGTACAATTACGGTCCATTCCGGGTGCTGTGGACAGAAGATAATTCCGTGCGAAGCAATGCGCGACTACCTGCCTACAAGGTCAAAATTGCTGCAATCGTATGGTTGGTGTTGCGTTAAGGGCCAATATTGAAGTCTTTTTTTACACCATATTGCGACTCAGTGCAGCCGCGAGCAGCCAGTTTGGTTAGGGCTGCTTCGGGCAGATGACCGGGTGCGGTTAACGCTAGCTAAAAACCCTTTGACCCTTTTTGTGCAATTACGGTTGTAGTTTCGTTTTAGGGTACATGGCTTCGGGCCAAAAGCCTATAATTAATACAAATCAATACATTCCTTCCACACGCCTGCTGTTCTGTCTTTGTATCTAGTGTTCCTTGCTTGCTTACATGTAAGTTAGTGTTAAGGCATTAAAGCAGAGCGAACGGCTTAGCTCTCAATAAATCTCAAATCAGTCGTCGTTTTGCTGTTAAATTTACTTCATAACGTAAGAAGATGCAACTCAGGACCAGATTCTTTCCAGAAACTGAAGACCAGGTCCTAATGCGGCCTGGTCAGGTGAGGCGCTAATAATTTTGAGGCAACTCAAAAAGCTTTTTGTACCTCACAAAGCGATGCTTTGGTTTTTTTTTTCTTTTCTTTTCGTGCTGCGTTGTTAAGTGGCTTCAAACAATGCGAAATGAATAATAACACAAGGAGTTCGGAAAGAGTTCCGTTTATCATGTAGTACTTCTGGCAACACTTAGTAAACGTCGTTAATTTTTTCTTTTTTATTACTATTCTTTATTGGCTTGTACATTTTGAGTGGTGACTACTTCTCTGAGTGACCGAGTTGGGTCTATTCAGACTGACCAGTCACTCGTGTCCCTTGGTTCTTTCAGGGTTCAGCGGCACTGACCTTCAAACGTTTGTGCGCCGAACTTGATTCCAAGACTCACAACCTAATTTGACTTGAGCATCAAAAGAAGCCAAAAGAATTGAGAAAATGAAGGGTCGGTTTTGCGTACACAGAAGACGCTGACGTGGATGTTGGCCAGACAAAGAGGCAAAAAAGAACAAAACGACTGAACCAGGTTGGGAACAGAAAACGGCCAAACAAAACAAATCAAATTTACGTTTGTTTCGAACCTGTATACCCCAAATCCAGGTTAATTATTAATGATGAACAGTTACCAACTATAGCCCACAGTGGTAGTTTAAGACTGAAGCATTTTGATTTTCAGCTGATTTGACATCATATGTCCACTGTGGCCACATCGTACAGGTTGTAAATTGCAGGTTAGGTAATGAGCAACGATGTTGTTTAACTCAGGCGACACCTTTAGAAAATTGTGGGCGCAGAAGGTGCACTCACGGCCCTTTTGAAATATGCCAGCCCTGTTTGGTCCCCTATCAGTCTAGAGTTGTATTACTAAGTGAATACAAGGAGTACATGACTTGCCATACCACCAGCATCTAAGACTGGAACGCTTGGAGTTTCGCAGATTGGCGGTAGACCTTGTGATGAATGATTGCTTTATGCTTACATCACCTAAGATTAAGTAAAGATCCGTACTTGGTAATTGGATTATGAGAAGCAGTATTGCACACACTGTTGCCATAGGTTTTGTTACATAGGTCACGTGAGGCAGTTACTGGTGAGATGACCACTTATGTGGAGGGTGTGAGATATTGCATGACAGATCTTAGGACACTACAGATCCTAGTTTGGTATTTAACAGCCATGGTGCTTTTTCATCGGTTGATTTATCGCTTTTTAGTCTTCTGTGGAGCCATACCGGCTGGGAAGACTATTGCAACGACTTTGTCCGTCTGTCTGTCTGTCCGTCCGTCGCTTTTTTCAACATCGGAAAGTTACCAGATAGAGACGACCACTATTGACAACGTTAGTTTCATTGTCAAACGTTAGTTAAAAACAACGGCAAATTAAAACAGCGTTATTTCCTCATAGCTAATAGACTTCTTCGACATAACCAAACGAAATAATAACATTTGATCGTCGAATTGAAATCCTAATCCATAATCCATAATTATTAAAACGTCTATCTATTGAGTCTCCTCGTCACTTCCCTATTACCACTGATCTATATGGGCTATACGTTGCGCATTGCGTTGCAACACTAGATGTGTGCCCGGAGGCACACCGTGTTTTAAAAATGAATAGGCTTGCCGTACAATCTAATTCTCCGTTTGCTGCTACTTACAGAATTAAAACTAAAGGTAAATTAGGCCTAAAAGCTGATAATTACGCCAAAAAAGTAAAATGCGCCTAAGCTAACTTATTGTTAACCGGCAATTGTGATGGTTACTGCTTTTAGATTATATAATAGATATCGTTCTTGCAGTGCCTGATAAAGGTGTGCCTCAACATTGGAAGTGGCAGAAGACCGGTTAAGACTACATAGTCTCTTTAGCCGCTTGTTGGTTTAAGTTCCTTTACCTGGGCGAGGAGACACGGCTTTGAACTTTGAACCGGCCTAAATGTAAGCTTAATTGTACGCATTTTTTTTTTTTTTTGCGATTCCGGCGTGAAATTCTTTTACCAGTGAAACATCGTCTGCTTCATTCGTCAACAGCTTCAAGAGACGACCAAAGTTTAATGAACGCTTTGCTTTTCTGAGAAAATCTGAGTATTTCCATGATTTCTACCCAACTGTCTCTCTCTGCTTGCCTTGGTCTCAAGACTTAGCGTTAGTGGACGACTTGGCCCCTTCCGAGACAACCGATCATAGATGACGGAGATTTTTGTTGTTTCAGTGGTAATACGCTCGCCTGCCATGTGGGTAAGCTTGGTCCGATTCTCCGTTGGTGCACCAAAATTTTCAGGGACTGGGTTTGGATCGTTAGGTGGTGATGGTGGATCGCCGACGTGCAAACTATCAGGAAACAGACGAGCTTTCCTTGCACAGTTGATTTAATGGTTCAGGATTTGGTGTTGCGTAACTATGCTCACCCGCCTTAACCTCTGTTGCGTGCGTTAATTTCTGGTACTTTTTTTTTAAACTACCGTGGTAGTTAGGTTGGTCGTGGGTTTCGAACCAGCATTCTCTTGGTTTGTGGGCAGGGATGCTGACCGCTGGGCTGCCACTGCTCGCTTTGCTCGGGGCCGGGGACCCCTCACAAAGCTCGTGCTGTGTATTGGACAGACAGGGGCATTTGTATTGCGACGCTAGATGTGAAAGTCTTGGGCTGTCGCAAGCATTTGCCAAGAATGTTTTCATTAATCAAGAACGAATGGTAGAGGTTCGAAAGCGATCAGATACCGCGCCCTAGTTCTAACCATAAGTGATCCGTTTTATATTATTACCGTATTTGACTTGACTTGTCACGTTGTTATAATCCCAGAAAAGTTAGGGCTGAAAACGTGAGGACCATTCCTGTCGTCTTATACTGATTTAATGAGGCCTATAATAATACCGTAAATCGC
>JAHWFP010195789.1:0-25380 GCA_023313725.1 Lithobius niger | reverse complement strand
CCCCCCCCCCCCCCCCACCCACTCAACTAGTTAATTTCACGATTTCTGACCTTAAAACATTTTAGGGGGATGGGCCGTAACTTTGCCAGGGATGTTAACAGGCGATTTACGGTAATCGATAGGTTATAGTTGACATATTTGCTCTTGGGTTTGTATATATTGCAGTCCGGTTGATCGTCAAATCTCACTTTCCATTTGAGTCAAAGCACTTTTTTTTTATTCAAAATGTCGATTGTGATTTTACCACAAGCCGAATTGAAGAACGTTGGTGTTTAATGTATTGAGGACGACCTACTACAAGTCGCATGCATAACCCGAGCTATCTGAGTAGCCTGAGAAGAGTTGTGGCCTCCAAACCAGCTAGACATCAGTTCGATTCTTGCCACTGACGAATGTACATGAAAAAAAAAAAGTGTGACTGGGCTGTGAATCGGTCCTAATTCTTCGAGTGCAGGTTGTGGGTACTCCAGTCTAGGTTAATGTACTTTGGGCGATTTGCAGGCAGTGAAATGTTGTTTCGGGAATGAGAGCGAGGACTTGAGACGCTTACATTATGCCTTTTGTTTTCTTTTTTTTTTAATATTGCTTTTGCTTAATATAGTTAGTGCAATTCTGTCACAGTAACCAGTGTTCTTACGTTTGTCTTAAATTGTGAGCCAGCATTTCTTTAAAGTTAATGACTGAGCTAGGTTCCTTTTCTGTCACCCTACTGCAGTCGCGATCACGCTGTAATATTCTTGCAGCACTTACTCTTCACCCAAAACCAAAACTGGTATGAAAAGTACCCAAGTTTCCAAGAAGGGTCGGCCATTGAAAGTAGAGATGTCATCCAACCAGGGAAATGCTGCCAAGGTTAATCCTATTAACCAAGTTAATCGCACCCGCTAATAGTTCGAAAGTTAAATGAAAGCTAGAACATTGCTACTCGCGGTCGCAATCTTCGAGTTTTCATTAAAGTCCAAAGTATTATTCTGTACGATTAACTTGGCTAATAGGATTAATCTTGGCGGCCTTTTCCTGGTTGAATGATAGGTTTGGAATTACTTGAGCTACGCAGAATTAGGTTTGACTTAGTTTTGACTTACAAAATTCTGAGAGGACATATACCGCAGCATATCACCCATTTTTTGATTTGGCATCACGTTCGATAAACACTCGTGGCCATGACTGGAAGCTCGCTGTCCAGGCAGCACGAACAAATAGCCGCTTAAATTTCTTTTCAGTCCGGATTGTCCACATCTGGAATGCCCTGAGCGCCGAAACTGTGGACCAATCGACAGTGCAGGGTTTTTGTAGAAAGCTTAGTACGGAGGACCTTCAGCCCTTCTTGCAACGACCGCTAACGCGGATTTTGTAGCTCGGATGAGTAAAAACTTTGTCTAATCCCCTTAATTTCAATATCTAGATTGTCTTTCCTAAGGCACGGTGTTAGTGGCTCACCGCCCTTCCGTTGCCCGACTGCCTAACGGTGGTAAAGCCAAAAAATTATTATTTATATCACTCCCATCAAAAGTCGATCCTTTCTGGAAACTTGGCAGCTTTTTATACTAGTTTTGGTTGGATATCACAACCTTCACAGGACTGTGAACGTTCGAAATCTTACACCGTCTTATCTTCATCTCTATCTTTTTTTAATTTTCTGAAGGAATTTTATGTCTATACATTTTGATAATTTTCACATGAACCATTGCCCAATTAGAGCTAGATTGACACGGTTTGGTTTATTGTACGACCATGCTTCACATGTTTAAGTTTCTTCAATCCCATTTCTGCACACACTATAGATAACAACGTACTTACTGTACACCCTAAGTACATTGCACAGTCCTCTTTCAATTTTTTTACATTTGTTTCTAGTCTTTTGGCTATTTGACACGCCGCTGCGTGATTTTTTCCCTCACCTTACAAACGTTTCTGTATTATCTTTTCATCTTTATGTAGTGAGTCTGCTACGTATCGGTTGATTCCTTCCAGAGAAAACTTGTGGAGAAAGTTGGGAAAGAGCCAAAGGTGCGTCGCGGACCGAATTCTTGCAACCGTGAAAATATAGCCGGAAATATGAACGAACGACGTGATGGTGGCCGCCATGTTGCATTGCATCAGGTCTGACGAGTGCAACGAACGCCTTAAACAAAGGGGAGATGCGCGGAAGGAGTATATGTCAGTTTCCAACATGAGTTGAAGAACCGTTTGCCGGGTTTTTGATGGAAGACATTTTTTCCGTCATCACAGAAAAACGCAATAAACTAAAAACATGGTATCAATGAATATAGCAGTGACAATAACGCCATCTGGCTACTAGGCTGGCATCTGAAGAGATAGCTACAAGGTGCACCAGATTAAAAAAAAGGTAAAAACAACGGATTTCTAGTCAAGCCAGTGCTATGAGTGCGGCTTTTTCTTAGGACTAAAAAAAGTTTTTTTTCTACGATCCTTTAAGTTTTTATAAAAAAAACACACTTGAAGACTATATACGGACATGACGGGCAAAACAGTAACTTATATTTCGAAGCATTAATTTTCAGTTTGTTTCATTATTCGAACGGCCCCTAGACAAGACCAGTGCTTCAGGTCGGGGCATCAGAAGATGTAATGGAGGAATTCCTGCATTCTTATAAATTCCTCCATTTTTATAAATTCTACAATGTATATTTTTAACTCTCTGTGATCCTTTCAGTTATGCTGCGAGGTTGTGAATCGGAAAAGAAAGATTCCACTTGCTCAAAATTTCAGCAACTACCGACAAATCGAAAAAACGCGCGTTGCAGGCCTAAGAAATCCGCTCTAACAGTTATTAATCTTTTTCTCATCTGTTGTTATCCAGTGCCCCTTGCAGCTAGCCCAATTACTGCCTCAAGCATAGAGATATATATCTAGACACACGCTAGTGTGTCGCGCCAAGTTAGGCAGCAAACATCACAACAAACATCACATCAATTCAATTGTCGAGGTTGTAAACCATTGTGGCGCGACGCCATAGCGTCAGTGTCTTATATCTTGAAGCATAGTTGGGCACATTTCAGGTACTTGGGGAAAAATAATAATGCGGTACAAAAGCTTAAATTGTGTTGAAATCGCGAGCAATGACCCACCTGACAAAAATTAACTCGTGTAGGAATGCCAGCTAAACTGCTTTCAATGCAAAATCAGACCCTCAATAACGTTGAAAATGTGTTACTACCTAGCTAACTAGCTAGTCCGCTCATCCCCATGTTAAATCCCATAGGGTGATTATTCATCGCTACCGAGATAACGGGAAGGCTTTCAACTATGAAATTGGACGAATGGGCGCAGTACAATACGAACTACGTACCTTTTATGGTTCGGAACCTGGGGGCGTAACGGGAATGGGCAGTGGGCGCGTAAGTATGAAAATATTGTTATAACCATTGTTAGTATTGTCGGCATCGTCTCTCATTGGACGGCCAAAGTTCGGACACTGAGAATGTGTGTACTGACGTGCGTGCCTAGACACACACTAGTGTATCACGATAAATCTAAACAACGTTGCAAAGAAATTGTATTCATGTCCAATTCACGAAAAATAAACCAACTGTAAAAACAAAGCAAAATAAACAAAGCCAAAAACTGGTAAAGAGGCCATCAAGTTGAGAGTGGTTCGGCCCTTCAAAGGAGTGATATCAACACACCAAAACTAACTAAATAAAGCAAATTACAACAAAATTAAAACCAAACCAAAAACCTATAAAGAGGTGACTAAGTTGAGAATGGTTGGGTCTATAGGCTAAAGGCAGTAGCAAATTGTTGAAAACCAATTTCTTGTTGACGCGGCACTTTATTACACATCTGCACGGTAGTGGAGTTGAGTCTAATACACAATTTAAAAAAAAAGGAGTGGTATCACATCAAAAACCAAAACTGGTAAAAGGGGTCGCCAAGTTCCGAATGGTTCGACCCTTCAAAGGAGTGATATCAACGCACCAAAGCACTCGCCAACTTAATTGCACCGAATAATACTTTGGACGTTTAATGAACACTTGAACATTGCTACCGAAAGTAGCAATGTTCTAGTTTTCATTTAACCTTCGAATTATTAAGCAGTGCGATTAACTTGGCGAACGTTTTAGTGTGTTTGTTGATATCACTCCTTTGAAGGACCGAACCATTCAGAACTTGGCACCCCTTTTACCAGTTTTGGTTTTTGATGTGATAATAACTAGCTGTACCTCCGGCGTAACATACGCCAGCGTACCCGGCTCCCGCATACTTTAGCGAAATACTGGGTAGCATGAAATGGAAACGTTTCCTACTGCCCCCCCCCCCCCGATCTCGATCCCGTACCCTCACGATAACACTTTCCTTCTCCAGACCGTTCGCCCCCCCCCCATTCCCCTATTGTGTGGTCTGAATATCCTCCCATCCCTGCTCCCCTGCTTTTGAACCCCTGCTGTTTTGTTTTCTTAGGGAAGTAAATGTTTTTAGTCACTGGAGAACGCCACTGTTATGTGGCTGAATTGCCTGTTTCTCCGTTGTGACACCAAGCGTGATAAACCCACCAACGATTGTGCATGCAGTGATTGCTACTCAACCAACTTTGAAACACTTCAAGTCGGTTCGAAGAGCTAGCATATTAACCGACGTTAAAAGCTATTTATTTCGCTGCCTTCCGAAGTGATTAAGGTTTTCGAGCGTATCGTCCATAATGTCATGAGACCTTCCTGGTTCAAAATGGTGGCATCTCTAAGTGGCAACATGGCTGGCTTTAGAAAGGCTTTCTCTTGTACTTCAAATCTTCTGGAAACTGTTAACTACTGGACTGAAGCTGGTGTAGAGGCGGTTACCTTGCGATGCTGTTTTCGTGGATGTACCTAAGGCTTTTGATACCGTCGATCACTCCATACTTCTGGGTAAGTTTGCCAACAAGGGCAGCAAAGGGCCACTTCTAAACTGGATAAACGAGGACCCTATGGACAGAACCCATCGTGTGTCGGCAAATGGTGCCTTCTCTGCTTGGAGGCCTGCGACGAATGGTGTCCCTCAGTGGTCCGTTATTGGTCCCCTTTTCTTCCCTGGCGACGACTTGAAAATAAGTAGGTGGATCAGATCCTATGCTGATACACGATCCCTTCAGGAAGATATCAATAATCTTTTATTCTGGGCCTCTGAAAACAAAATTACTTTCAGTGAATCAAAATGTGAGGTCCTGCATATTAGTCATAACAACCCAAGAAATTCTTATAGTGCTAATAATAAGGTCTTCCAGAGTGTTCCAAAAGTCAAAACATTATGAGTTTTTATGACAAACGATCTGAAGTAGGCGGACCAATGTATTGCTACTGCTAAAAGGGCTAACATGATCCTTGGCCAAATCAAAACACATTTTCACTACCTTGATGCTAACACCTTGCAAACCCTGTATACAGTATATGAGTACCCTCATTTGGAGTTTGCTGTCCAGGTTTAGAGCCCCTTCACGCAAAAGGACATCCAGGTTCTTGAGGCGGTTCAGAGGAGAGCCACAAAATTGGTTCCTGACTTAGTAAGTAACCCTTATTTACGAGCAAAGACTATCCAAACTGAAACTTACTACACTGGAGGACCGGCGTGTCCGTGGCGACCTCCAGAGTCTACAAGATTCTGTACAGGTCCGAGGGTGCTGACCTTGCAGGCTTCTTTAGGCCGTCTCCCTATCCTGTAACCAGAGGCCATCTTTTCAAGCTGGAAAAAAACCCTTCCCCAGGTTGAACCTTAGAAAGTTGTTCTTTGCAAATCGTGTCATCCAAAGATGGAACGCGCTACCCGGCTGGGTGATCGAAGCTCTTAGTTGCAACTCGTGGAAGGCTTGTTGCCATGCTCGCGCAAATTTGACCTACAGATGTTGCTCGCGCCAATTTGACCTACAGATGTTGCACCAATTAAGTTGATATAGAAAACGGGATTTATCAAAGGGTCAAAGGGTTTTAGCGAGCGGAATTTATCGTACTCTTGCAACAATCAACTATGTATACTTAATTTATTTCACTGAGCCTAAAAACCCTTACGCTTTACGCTCACAACTAACCAAAGGGTTTCAAAGGGTTTAAGGGTTTAAGTAGGGTTTAGGGTCTAACCACTACTTACAGCTACAATGTCAAACTATTACAATGCTGCAACATGTAACAACGGTGCAACAAGGAGGCGAGGCGCACTAGATCGAATTAGAGCTTATTCGAACAGATGCAACGATGCTTGGATGCGGAAAAGTAACATTCTCGTTGCATATTGTTTGAGTTAACATTGTCGTTCATGAAAGGTTCTCGTCAGGTCACCGAAGTTAAGCATTGGGCCCGATTGATACTTGGGTGGGTGACCACCTGGGAATCCGGATTCTGCAAACATAGCGCCTTAGGGCTTCGTCGGGCAGACGACCAGGAGTGGTTAGTGCTCGCTAAAACCTTTGAACCCTTTGTTAACTCGTCGCTAAATTGTTCTTTTCATACTAGTTGGGGTTCGTGCTCCTAAAAGCAAAAAAAAAAAAAAAAAAAACCTCGTTGTTGAGAACCCAAAGTCCTGGCTTTTACAAATCGTACAGAGAGTACTAAGTCTTTAAATTTGAGGGCGATCTCAAAATTGGGCAGTCGACTTGTCTGAATGACTAATTGAATTATAAACTGAGCAAAAAACCGTTTAGAAAAAAAGTATTAGAGCCTGTATCTCCGTAACCAGAGGCCATCTTTTCACGCTGTGAAGGTACACAAATAAAAACGGATTAAAGTTCACTCGAACGCAACGAACTATAATTTGAACTCTAATTCCAGGGAACAAGGACTCGTTTTATTCATTAGTTATGTCAGAAAGTGAGCTCAGTTGTTAAGATTTGCCCAATTCCTTCATATGGTGGCTCTACTGGCCGGGCACCTATTCATGTTAATAGTAAAACGTTACTTATTTCTATTTAAAATGTTTAATGTTTGTGTGTGTGTGTATGTGTGTGTGTGCACGCTTGATTTGTGTATTATGCAGGCTTTTTTTTTGTTTGTCTGTATTTGGTGTTTTAGATTTTAAGTCTGTTTCGTGTGAGTGGCTATACGTGTATTTGTACAATTTATGAAACGCCCTTAACAAGAAAGAACATGCACGTTTCACACATTACAAATGCACCCACATACTACACACAGAGTCAATAAACCGAAAGAGAATTAAAACGTCAACCCACCAACACAGACAAAACAAACACAAAATAACCAAACACGCACACGCACATTTTCATAGACAATTCGATGACAAATTACGTTCACTTTCTGATATTACCAAGGAGCAAAAACAATACTTGTTCCCTGGAATTGGAGTTCAAATTATAGTTCGTTTCGTTCGAGTGAACTCTAATCCGTTTTTATGTTTGTGCCTTCACCGAACGGTGTTCCTCACTGTCCTGAGAGCTACACGACAGTGTAGCATCCGATGACTGCAAGTGAAGACCATTCAGTGTACAGCCATCAAGATTAAAAAAAAATTCACGGCCACAAACACGTCACTGCAGTCCCCCGATGCTACGACGGGCGTTGGTTTACATTTTCTGACTGTAGTTTAGTTTCTTCAGTTACATCGTATTTATTACTTATTTAGTAAGTAAGTAAGTAAGTTTATTCCAATTAAAAATAGAACAGTAACTCACAAGAGCACAGGCTCGCGTGTGAGGAAATTAAAAATACGTCAATTGGGAAAACACCATTTTTACCACACTATGCAAAGATAGTAAATAGTAACTACAATAGGTTCATAAGAAAACAGGGATATAAAAACGAATACAATATACTCAGTTAACAAAATGAAACAAAACATCAACAATTAAAGTGTCCGCGACCTATCTCGAGTTCGCCCCAGAACGACACAGATAATCAATTGTATGGTTTTGGTAGCAGAGTGCCTTGTTGATATCCAAGATGGTTACAAAAACAATGGTGGCCGTCGACGAAAGCCGTGCCTTCCAGGAAGACGTAGCCGCCCATAAATATCTGCAGGACTCATGACAGGCCGCGGACACTATAGCTCATTATTAAAAAAAAAATGATTCCATATCGTCCAAGAACTGTAGCGAATCATACGTTTGCGTCTTAAACGTTTTAAAATTGCTTGCTTTACTCACAATTTTGGGTAAGAGGTTGACAAATTTCGCTGCCAAAAAATAACTAGACTTCGTTCCTCGTAACGTAAATATTAGACACTCGATCTGCAACATGAAGCTCGTTTTTACGATAGTCAAGCAAAGTTCTATAAATATAGCAATTATCTTACCGGTAAAACACCAAGCTCTTTAAAAACTGGTAAAGAATGGTCTTAATTAAACAGGAATTAATAAAACGAAATGAACTCAAGCTTCTTCAGGACAAGTCTTGCTTTACTGCATAGCACCATATGGTTTTTAATTGCATATTTCGTGACGCGCCTTCTTTGTTGTAATTACTATTACTATTACTATTACTATTACTATTACTATTACTATAATAGTAACTACTATTGCAGCAGTAGTGACAGGGCTAAAATATCGGGGTAGTGGGGGGGGGGGAGGGATAACAGTCACCTAATATTAATAGTCTGAGTCGGAAAAATGTTCAGTCGGGAATTACAGTAGGAGGGACTAAACTGCCAAAATCAAAAGTGGGGTTGAAAAGACGGAATAAAAAAAAAAAAGATTTGGCGTTAGCCTAAACTATATTCAGATTTAGAGGCGCAATTTTTTGAGCCATTGGGTCCTGAGCTGGGCACTTTTTTGTAGATCCTGGGGCGCAAATTGGGCCACGGCTCTTCCTTATTTTGAGCCCTGGCCGACTTTTTTAATTTCACCATCGGGATCGGAAAATCCCATTCTACACAGCCATTATTTCAGGAATAAAGGACGTTGTAGCGTTCGTTTTTATTTGCTATAATCCCGTACGACACCTTGGATATGATTGGACTATACCACACGCCATGGCTGTTTACTGTGACGTGCATATCACGTGACTGGGCTAGTCCAAACAGCCGTTGTTCTCGTTCGTCATTGGCTAACTCATGGTGACGTCACGGCAAACAGCCATTGCGCATGGTTTAAATCTCTACTGAGAAATTGTGTCCTAATACCCTACGTGTTTGCCTGGCTCAACTTCTTTTGACAAGCGTATAGAGAAAAAAAAATGGTGACAAAGCACCAGCAAGCATGATTGTGCTAAAATAATTTTTTTGAAAACTTGTTATTTATTCAATTTCCAGAAATAATATCTGTTCTGAACACAGCAACCAAATAATTTGAAACAAGCCGCTAAAGCGACTACGTAGTCACAACCGGTCTTCTGTGCAGTTCTGTCACTTCCAATGTTGAGGCGCACACCTCTGTGACGCACTGCAACAACGATCTCTGTTATAGTATAATCTAAAAGCGGTAACCATCACAATTGCCGGTTAAAATAAGTTAGCTTAGGCGTATTTTACATTATTGGCGCAATTGTCAGCTTTTAGGCCTAATTTACCTGCAGTTTTAATTTCGTAAGTAGCAGCAAACGAAGAATTGGAGTTTACGGCAAGCGTATTCATTTTTAAAACAAGGTGTGCGTCTAGTGTTACAACGTAATTCACAACGTAGCCTATATAGATCAGTGGTAGTATGGAAGTGATGGGTAGATGCAATAGCTAGAGCAGTGTCATGACGTAGTATTATTGTATATAACTTTGTTGTGGAGCCAGTAACTGGGTTAGCTGCAAGGGGCACTGGAGGGAAAACAGAAGGTCGTCTAACTGAAGCCAATGCTATTAGACTGGATTTCTTAAGCCTATAACGCACGATTTTTGTTGTTGGAGAAAACATTGTTTTTTTAAGCCTAAGAAATCTGCTCTCAGAACACTGTCTTGACTAGAAGTACCGTTGTTTTCCCTTACATTTTAATCTAGTGCCCCTTGTAGCTATACCCTTCAGATGCTATCTCGTAGCCAATATGACGTCACTTCCGCTGCTCTATAGACGTTTTAATATGCTGTAAATTCAGCCAGCAGCGGCTCATAAGAACTTGACGTTGCCGTGGTAACGGGATTTTAGGCCTAATTTTATTAACTGCAGTTTTGTTATTTCTTCAGATAGGCCTAATGGAGAATTTGCTTCGAAGGTAATCCTATTCATTCATGCAACAAGCGACGAGACTCTTTTAAACGAAGACAAAATCCTTTTGTATTTTAGGGTACGTGTTGTACTTAGGATTTCAATTCGAGGATCAAATGTTATTATGTCATTTAGTTACGTCGAAGAAGCCTGTTAGCTATAAGGAAGTAACGATGTTTTAATTTGCCGTGTTTTTTTACTAACTTTTGGCACTGAATCTAACGTTGTCAATAATGGTCGTTTTACCATTCCGAAGTTGAAAAAAGCGACGGACGGATGGACAAAGTCGTTGCAATAGTCTTCTCAGCCGGTACGGCTGTACAGAAGACTAAAATCTAGAAGGGAAGGAATATACGATAATTGATCTAAAACTAAAACATTAAAAAGCATTTATTCCTGAAATGTCAGTACACAGGCCATTAATCTTCGTTGAAATCGAATAGATATAGTAATGATGTAATCTGTCGGGTGGAGCAACAACGACAATAATTAATAATGACTCCTAATAAACTCTACTCTGTCATTCAATTGTTTTTTTTTTTATCGTACAGCCACAAACACAATTTCTCAACACAGGGAACATTAAGTTCCTCCTAAACCCATTATGAGCTTTCTCGTCCTCCGATGTTTTATTAAACCTTATACATCTAAATTAAGGAGTCTTCTCGCTTTTACCTTGGTCTCGTCTCGTCTCGACAAGTTTCGATTAGTTTGTGTAAGGGCTCGATTTTAAGAATTACTGAAATTATTTTTGTTGAAGATGGAGAAAAGTCAAAAAATTCGTTTAACTAGACTGTTTCCTCACAAAAAGTCTTATTAACAACGATAAACAAGCGCCCATCGTAGCAGTCGGGTGCTACAGTACAGGCTACTATTGTGCGGCCACTTAGACGAAGATACTCACAGGTGACAGGTCATCATCTGGCCGAGGTTGAAAAGGCTAATTTTCTCAATTCCAGTAATTCCATTTATCAGAGTTTGACAAATTTCACTCTTTATTTTCAGGTCTTTAAGCTTGCACCTTTGACCCCTTTCTTCCCCATTCCTTGGCTACGCCCCTGAAGTGGGGTGCAAAATAGTTGTAAACGTCGTTATTGTTGTTGTAATTCTCAAGTCCATTGTGTTGTAATTCCCTTGGCTGCGGAAGGAAGCGACGAGATCGAGTACTGACTTAGGTTTGCAGAAAACAGAACTTTCATTAAATTTTTGCATCAAGGGAACGAACTATTCCTACGAAATTTACCAGTTCAAAATCAACGTTGGCTTGAACTTTGCTCCACAGAACCAGAGCCGTAATTAGCTTTTTTTCATGGAAGGGAGCAAGGGCAAAATATTGGGCCCCTCCTTAACAAGCACACCATTTTTGGGACAAACCAGCTCCCAACCCAGACCAAACAGTAGTGAATTTTGTCCTTCTGGTGCCCCCCGCTCACAAATTTTGGAACTCCTTTCATCTGGGCCCGAATACCTTGAACCCTTTGCACCACCCTTAATTGCGGCACTGCACGTAACGTTAATCGGTGTCCTTCCCGTGACATGCCCTATGATTCGAACCCGTTAAAGCTTTTCGGCAACCTTCGTTCCATTCCTGAGCTAGCCTACACCTCCTGTTTTCTTCCTTAAAGGTGCTTATTCACCGAATACAGCATCTAGCACCGTCTACCATTATTTAGTTCTATGTATGCACTTGATTTCAACAAGCGAAGGCATGCGCAAAGAATTTTTTTTTTTTACACAAACAAACAAGCCACGTGCCTCCTTAATTATCTTTGGCGCTTATTTAGCGGTTCAAAATCTGTGTTTCAAAGTGGTCGATGGTTAGAAAAATGCGTCCGTGATGTCGTTAAGCTTGACTTTACCGCTTGCTCCCTGGTGCACGTGGATGCACCAACTTTACACTCAATAATCAAAGAGGCACGTGGCTTGTTTGTTTCACATCATAAAAAGAGATTTATTTGTGTGTGTTCCTTCGCTTTGTTGAAAGCAAGAGCCAGATAGCGGTAAATGGCTATAGAGAGGCTGCAGCCTGTCATTTGGTGGCAATCTTAAGTTCATTTTGTTGTAATTCCGTGTGGCTGTGGAGGGAAGCGACGTGGTCGAATAGTGACTTACACGTCTGTCTCTGTGGGAAACAGAAATTTCGTTTTGCAACAAGGGAACTAACTATTCCTATGAAATTTACCAGTTCAAAATCCACGTTGGCTTGAGCTTTGCTCCACATAACAACACATCAATCTAGAAAAACACACAGAAATTGTGTTTTAGCTTATAATTTTATGCATGGTTGAATATTGATTGAAAACCAAACAGAACAGTAGATGCTGTTGCTTCAGCACACGGTGTTATGACGGGACAGAAATAAAGCATATGAAAATAACATGGGCGTAAGTGTGTGTTTGTGTAGGGTGTTGGGTTACACCCCAACCACTAGTCCAAGGAGTACCATTTTTACACTGGGGGAGAGGGGGTTTGATATTGGGGAGAATGGGGGTAACTCCTCACTGGACCATGGGGGGGGGGGATGGGCACCACTGGTGACATGCCCTAGATTCGAACACCACGACAAGCTTTTCGGGAACCGTCGTCCCATTCCTGAGCTAGTCTACATCTCCTGCCTTCCTCCTTAAGGCACACCATCCCCCGGCCATCCCCCCAACATATTAGGCCGTCTTCTCTTTCCTTATCTCTATTAGACGCGTGCCGTGCTCGTGCCACCATCCCGCCCGCCCGCGTGGCTGAAAGTAGGCGCGCACCATCGATTGAAGATGCGCTTGCGCCGTACGAGCCTGTTGCTTACTCGCTCGCTCTCTCGCTCGAGCTATACTCTGGCAAGCCAAGCAAACGCCGGCTGGCGAATCTATCTTGCTCGACTGAACCCGACTCGCCCGGCTTGCATTGCTTGGGCCCGTGCCATCGCCACTCTAGCAAAAGACGGTACCGTCGGTCGTAACAACACGAACGGGCGGCGGGCGGCGTCGTACTCTCAATTCGCTGCCGTTACTACACAACAATCGTCCTACGAAACCGCAAAAAAACCGCAAAGAAAAAAAGGAAAAAAAAAAAAAACCAAACAAAAATAACAACAAGACGTGCTCTAATCTCATCTTTTTTTTGCAATACCAACATCCATGTGCAAACGGCGGGATAATCCCGCCCTGCCTCCACTGCCACCCCAATTAACACCACCAACAACAACTCCAGCGGCCGACGACGCATTGTATTTTTTGTGGATACGTCGAAATCTCGAACTGCAGCAGCGGGGACGACGTGGTATCATCACGGTGTTGTCGTGGATAGTGCCCCACCGGGAATCGGATACCCCTCACCGACGACAACTCTGGCTTCCTCAACATCTCATGCACAGGTAAGATTGGAATTTTGGGTGGCTCCGGGAGGGGTCAGACCTTTCCCAAGTGCAACATTTGTGCAGATGGCGAAGGCAGTGCGAAAAGAGAGGAGAGATAGATGCAGCGAGACCGCAGCATCCCTAACTTGCCGGTTCCCCGCAGTCCCAGTGAGTCGACGCCGAAAATAGCGTTGCAACTGACGCTGGATTCCGATGGATTTGCCTGGCCACGAGCCATGAACAAGCTTCGGCGGGGGTGTGAACGCGTGCTGCCTGCCCTGCTGCCTGCCAGGCAGACGACGAAGACGACACATGCACACCGTTGGTCCACGACGGCATGTCATTTTAATGTTGACCCCCCTCCCTTTGCCGGCCGCTGCCGTGTAAAACTTTGTATGTGTTTGTTATACCCTGCAGGTGCGATGAATGCAGTTTTTATTTACCGTGAATCGCCTATTAAACGTCCCCGTAGGCTGTTAAAATTAATTCGATAAAAAAAAAGGGGGTGGGAAACCGGAACAAAGTTATAATTCGAATCTTACTTCTGTCTGTCCAGGGAGGGTGTTTAGGCCTAACTCTATCGCGTGGAAAATTCGGCGTTTAAGTGATCATTCATGTGTACACGTGATCTGGGTTCGGTCTATCATTAAGGCAATGCCTGCATTTATTCTCATTGGTTCAAGAATTTAGTTTATTAGTTTACAAGTTTATTTAGTGTGCTTTATGTGTGAAGCTCTTATAGTTAAAAGGACGTATCTTCGCACTTTATTCGAGCATCCTGCGCGGAAATATCTTTGGCAACATTTACGTAGGCTAGACTGAATGCAGCAAAACCGTTTTTCACGAGGGAAAAAAATAGGAAAATGAATGCCTTTGCAACATTTGCAACACGTCTGGAGTAATGTTGCAAAACTGAGCCATACACCAACTATAGGAAGAATGTACCTTTAATTTTTATGCAGAAAAACCACTATTTAAGGGTATGAAACAATGATTTCCTTCAATGCATGACATTAAAAAAATTACTCTGCAATTTCTAGAAGAAAAATTACGATCTAAAATGCTTTAAGGTCAGAAATCGTGAAATAACCTTAGTAACTGGGTAATTTCACGATTTCCGACCTCAAAAAATTTTGTTGGGGGGGGGGGGGGACGACGCTGTAACCTTTTAGGAGGATGGCTGCAGCTTTTCCAGGGCTCTTAATGGGAGAGTTACGGTATCGTTTCTGTTTACGACGCGCTTTTAGCGAAAACATCCTTAATATTATTACCATTTTTATATTAAAATTAAATACCATTATTGTGTATTGCGTGTACAGAGTACACGCTGTGTTAACTTGACCCTAACGAATGAAATGGTTGTGGCAGAGGAGTCTCTGTAGCCGAACAAAACTTTTAGGAGAATTTAAATTAATTGTTTTGTAGGGCAAGTCGGTTAGTTTGGTTTTCTTTCAGGACATAAATGACATGAAATGCTTATTCTTAATATTTCTAAGTGTTTCGTGACAGGTCCATAATTGTAACTTTCGTGTTTAAACTATACTTATTTCAGGGCTCCCAGTCCTCCTATATTTCTTTTTTTTTTTATAGGATTCCTATAAAAACTCCTATAAGTCACGAAATGCTCCTATACTTCCTATATTTCAGTTCCGAACTGAAATATTTCCCTGTTTGTGGTGTGTTTCCTTGCTACACAAATTATTTTGATCATAAAAGAAGACCGTGGTACTGCAGTATGGTATGAAAACGAAATGTGAAGCGGACGAGCGGCCAAACACACCAAAGTAAAGAATGCACCGAATGTGTTATCCACTCAAAAGTGATTTTTATCTTCTTATTGCATATAGGCCAGCCAAAAATATTGTAAGTCCTATGATACAATACGACACTCCAACTGGATGGAGGCTATAATTCCTATACATCTCCTATAAATTTTGTTTGGTTTTTCTATAAAGCTCGTTTTTTAACAATTAATTCTTATATGTCCTATTTTTTATCCATGGAAGTTGGCTGGGACCCCTTTTATTTCGTACGTATACGTTCATCAGTTTCATAGAGTAAACGTGATGTCTCAGGATGGGTGCCATTGTCTTCGTTTGACTTGATCGGAGACTGGTAGCCCATCTTTGGAAGTTTTAAACGAGACTTACCTTTAAGGACCTATTCACCACGACTGCTCGTTTATCATTGCGCCACAGATGCATATTTTAACGTGACTTCGCAAATATTCAAGTTGACTCGTGCTCACGATAGTACAACCTTTCTTAAAGTTGCTGTGGTACATTCTTGATAACCCCACAGACCCGTTCCGTATTTCTAAAAGTAAATGTCTTATTTAACGATTAGGGTTACTTTTTCGCTTAATTTAAATTTTTTTGAATGAAAAGTTAATTGAAACACGATAAATTAAGCCGAGTTTCCCATCCCGAGCAATTCACCGATTCATTGTTAGTTAGTTAGACTTCCGCAATCAAAATCGTTATGAGTTGTAACAGCTGTTACATGCTGCTACAGTCGCCTGATATTAAAAAAGAACACCAGCGAAAATCATACACTAGAAATAACGTAGTTCAGTAAGCCACCTTTATGCACTTACGTTTCGTCGGAGTGACATGACCCGGATTCGAACTGGCTACCAAGTTTGCCCCCCCCTATCACTTGCATAGCGCCTTATCACTATGCAAGTGATCTGGGGGCGAACTGGGTAGCCGGTTCGAATCCGAGTAATGCCACTGCGACGAAACGTAAGTGCATAAGGGTGGCTTACTGAACTACGTTATTTCTACTGTATGATTTTCGCTTTGGCTAATTTCCAATTGTCCTTAATATTATTTCCAGCGATTTATGTCTATTTTTTTAAGAACACGTCGGTTTTTGAGCTGATTGCTGTGCTTTTGTTTTTACTGCGTTACATTGTATATGTATATGTTCGAATCCGTGATTTTGAAACTAATTCACTTTGGAATTAGTTCGTATATTTTGAACTAGTTACAAAATCAAGGATACTATCGACGCATGTATATACACATAGCTAATGTGTAAAGCAGTAAAACAAAAATTTACAACTATGTAAAGCAGTAAAAATATGTATACAATTCAGAAACAAAGTCCATAACGAACATAAAAACCGAATGCAAAAAAAATAATAATAATACAAATAAATGTGTTCCGCCAATATAATTTCATCCTGTTCAGTTTTCCTATATTTTGTGCACTTTGTGAGTTCAAACTTCGCCTCACCTTAACAGTAATCTGTGGACATTTTGTGTAATTTAAAACGCAAAGGATAAAACGAACTATTTTTGAATGCGTGTAAGAAATAAAAGGATTACTCTTCACTCCAAGTATTATGAACATTTTCCGTGTTGATGGAATGCAAGGCGCACGGAAGGCTTTTAAAATACACCGGAAATATAGGTTTGAAAGTCAACATAATGCGAATGAAAACCATTCTAAAAAAAAGACCAAATCCTCATCCGCTTATGTTAGCGGGTAGTACCGAATTAACAAGTTATTTCACTAATTAATTCACTCATTTGGCTCTGATGAAGTCAAATTCGCGAATCACGGAATAATTTCATTATTATCTTTAATATTTGGCTGTGACTGATTGTCATATCCGAGCTGACAATGAAACTGATTATCAGTAACATTATCGTAAAATTTTCGTGTTTTTTTTTCGAAACAGACACTACTTTTTTTCCGATCTTAATGCATGGCCTATACCCGCGACTTCCATCAGCTATTTTTCGTAAGTTGTTTTTGTTTTCACTGCTTTAGACATTAGCTGAATGTATGTATTTGTTCGTGTCCGTGATTTTGAAACTATAGTTCAGTTCGAATTTTGCAACTAGTTACAAAATCAAGGACACGCATGTATACACACATAGCTAACGCGTAAAGCAGTAAAAAAAATCAACATAAAGTTCGATTTGATTAAAAACCACGGGAACGTTTTTAGAATTTAGGGAAAGAACTCGTATTTACGTAGTGGTCATCTCGTCAAGTTTGTTGTAAACATGTGTCAGCTTGATCACCGTAACTTCCTCTCTTTTTAAACAGGATTGTTGGAGTGTGGTATGCCTAAACACAGGAAGAAGTTGTATCCAAATGTGTGGGAATGTTTTAAACAGTCGGACGGTTGATTAGACTGGTGTGTGTATGTTTGTGTGTGTGTGTGTGTCTATCTCTCGTTTTGATTGCTTCAGTTTTTGAGCATTTTCTAAAAGTCACCGAAGAGGTCAGCACTGTCGCCACTTATCAAAGTTTTTCTGCAACGCTCGGTGAAAGTTTTTTTTCTTTACCAAATGTCGTCTGGAGTGAAGAAGTATGTAATATCATAATCAAAAAAACCAAAACTGGTAAAAGAGACCACCTAGTTCCGAATGGTTCGGCCCTTCAAAGGAGTGATATCAACACACCAAAACATTCGCCAAGTTAATCGCACCGAATAATAGTACGAAGGTTAAATGGAAACTACAGAACGTGGGTACTTTCACTATCGAATGTTGAAGTTTTCATTCAACGACCAAAGTATTTTTCGGCGCGATTAACTTAACGAATGTTTTGGTGTGTTGATATCACTCCTTTGAAGGGCCCAATTATTCGGAACTTGGCGGTCCCTTTTACCAGTTCTGGTTTTTGATATGATATCACTTCTTTTTTTTTATAATTGTGTATTAGACTCAACTCAACTAGCCTGCAGATGTGTAATATAAATAAAATAAAAACTAAAAAGTAGAGGAACACAATATCTAGAAGCCGACCTAAACATCCCAGTTGTGTAAGAACACATATTAAATCAGTGGCATACACCCGGGGGGGGGGGGGGGGTTTTAAAAAATACCCCCGACCCTTTTCGCAAAACGCTCCTTCTGTAAAAAAAAAAAAAAATTGGTTTTCTGCGCCGACATTTGCTGGTGCAGCGGTGCCTGAGAAATAAAGGCCTTAAAACGGCAGAATACGGTTAAGAGAAAGCAAAAAAAAAAAATTTTTAATGAAAAAGAAAAAAGAAAAATAACATTTTCCCAGAAAAATGTCCACTAAAACCTACTGTGCCCTTTTACTTAAATTTACCCCTTCTCTCTCGGGGGTCAGTGTATTTAATCATTTCAACAGTAAACGTGGGTAAGATTTTCAGGTAAGCTGCATAAACTATTACGAATATTAATGGTGGGGATGGAAAAAAAAACAGTGTTGTGGCAAACAACTTTTTTTTTAATGAAATATTTCAAGTATAATTTCATTGAAACTTTTCATGTGGACTTGAAAAAATGTTAAAGCATGTTTAATGTTTATTCAACATTCTATTAAAAACAAACCCTCTAACTTTTACGCTTCACTAACTCAATCAAAAATCAAGAATTGGTTTATTGAATCGGGCAAACAGTACAAAGCACCGTATTTCGTAAATAGCACCGTAAATCCATCGTGAAATTCCATGGAGTATTATGTCATGCGTATTCACAAATCCGTAAATAGTGATGGGCAAATGAAAACACACAGCACAGGATACAATCCATAAACTCAAAACAGCTAATAAATATCAGGTGGTGAGACTGAAAGGTGAAATATCCATTTACCTGGCAAGATGATAGTTTTGAATTTGCAGTATAGCGGCCAACTAGCAAGGCATTCAATCCCAGAAAGTGACGTTAAATATCGTAAACTACAACTTAACAATGACTCGTAACTCATTTAACTTCTGGTAAGTGAACGGAATTTTTAATACGTGCGGGTCTTCATTGTTTGCACCGCATTGTTATTATTGTTGGGCTTTACCACTGTTCACGATTTGGCTAAAATGACAAGGTCTGCGGCCTTGCAGTGCTGGAAACACCGTTTCTCGTCAGATCCCCGAAGTTAAGCAGCATAGGGCTGGATTGATACTTGGGTGGGTGACCGCCTGGGAATCTGGCTGTTGCAGACATAGGGCTTCGGGCAGATGACGCTTGTTAAACCCTTTTTAAAATGACAAAAGCTCACTGAATATTCAGAAATAAACCCTACTCCCCCACCACACAAACATTTTTAGCTCGTTCGCTTTCTATTCTTCTTTCACATCTGATTTATCATTACACGTTCCACTATTGTTCAAATGTTATATCCGGATGAGATGAGGGGGTTGGAATTGGTAAGTAATAGGTTGAAAACTAACACGAAACGTTTATAAGACACAAATATTTGGCCCCTCACCCACAAAAAAATCTTAGACTTTATAGCACATAGTATCCTCAGGGCTAAAAATAAGGAGTTAGGTGGTGACACCCCAACCAAAAGTCAAGAGTCGAAGAAAATTGACTGAGTAAGGTCTTCTTTCTTGCTTCGCTTTAGCTAAGAAGAACAAGTTCGGGTTTGACGTCGTCTTGGCTGCTGAGGCTGCTTCCAGTGGGGGGTGGCGGGGGGTGGGGGAAGAATCGTGGTAGAGGCGGAACGTAAATGGCTAACCTACAGTTAATGACTACAAATTAATTATGTCAATCATTAAAAATACAATTTTAAAGAAAATACATCTGTCTAGGCAGACATCTGTCCTGGTGTCTAAACTAGGACCATCCGTGGTGGTACCTATTCTTTCAGATTACTGGTCAACTGCCTGGACCATTTATGTTCTAATGAACCTCAAACATATTTGAAACCTTTTTGTTTTGGTGGAGGAGATTAATTACAACTTCACGACCGCGTTTTAACATAAATATTCAAAGTGAATTATTGTGTATTACCATTTTTAAATTGTTCGTACAACAAATGTATTGGCAGTTTGACATTTTGGTTGGTAATTTACAGTATTGTTAAATCGCTCCACCAATTTCAACGACAGACTGGGAAAAAAAATTCTTGGTAAAAAAATAACCGTATAAACTAGGCCGTAATGAAAAATGACAGACAGGGCGGATGAACTACGCGATTTATATATTCTCAAACCGATCAAAGTTTCTTTTGCAAACTTAATTACTGTCTTTTTTCGTCGTGAGAAGCACTTCAAAATGCCCGCCCACTTTTCCTCGGATGGCTTCCCTGCCCAACACCCCCTTCTTTTCTCCAAGTTTGACTCTTCTGTCTGTCGTGTTCACCTGCAGCTGAGCGGTTCACGTGTTGGCGCGGTGAGGGGAGGGGTCAGGAGGGCAAATGGGCTCTGGCTGCAGCGAGGAAGGAAACAAGGGACGGACGGCATCCCCAGTCCGCGATCGATACACAACGTCGGGGAGCGCAAGAATTCCCGCCTTTTACGAGCTGGAAGTCGAACCACCCACCCGCTCGGGGGCATCTTCAAGACGAACGCGGTCGCTGACATGGAGACCTAGTAAAACGTTGTATTGTTAAGATTGAGAAAAGAAGTGGTTTTTCTTTCTTTTTCTCTTTCTTTTTTTTTTCCTCCTCTGCTTTCTTGTCCTCGGATTGTTGTTGTATTGGCTGACGTCGACACAAATGTTAGTCGGGGGAAAATGATAAAAACTGGAGAGGAGGGCGCATTGCATTGGTGTTGAGTACAGATGGCGGGTAGGAGGGAACTTGGTGGAGAGTGACCTCTTCCTCATTTAAGGAAACAACGCCCGTTGTATTTGGTATTCTCATAAACTAGCCTACAGTTATTCCGGTTTGTGGAGAAACCAAGTGCATTAGTTGTCGTCCGTATTCAGTTTTAAAGAAAATGTTTGATTCGATTTCGGGGATGAATTTCGTTACTGCCTCTTCCATTCGAAATGGTTCTACTGCCGTCGGGTCACGAGGTCACTTCCGTCCTTTTCGCATTATAATCATTTTCTTTAATAATGTCTTTGAGTCATTATTAATGTATAAAAAAGACATACCTCCTCACTATATTCGAGCATCCTGCGCGAAATAGCTTTGGCAACATTTGCGTAGATTACCCAATGTAGCAAAATTGTTTCGCAGGAGGGGAGGGGGGGGGAAATAGGAAAAGGATTGCCTTTGCAACGTTTACACGCATCTGAACTAATGTTGCATAACTAAACCATGCGCAATGGCTGTTTGCCGCGACGTCACCATGAGTTAGCCAATGACGAAAGATAACAACGGCTGTTTGGCCGTCTGATTGGACTAGCCCAGTCACGTGATATGCACGTCACAGCAAACAGCCGTGGGTCGTGGTCTAAGCCAAACAGGAATGCCGACCGGGAGTAATGTACGTTTACTACATTGCGCCTAAAGCAAATTAACTTTCTTATAGTTGAACCGAATCCGTTTTGAGCTCTACCATTAACGGGAAACCACCGACAATGACAGGTGCCGAGATCATGCCGAGAATAGGCCAGTAGAGCCTACAGCTGCTGATGGAAGCCAGTAAGGGCGCGTTTTTACGCAACGACTCGCCTCTGCATTCTCGCAGCTAGGATTGAAAATCTGCGATGACAAAGGCGTCGTTGCCATGGTAACGACGCCAACCTGGATTAGCTAGATCCGACATCGTTTGAGTAAATGCTTGCATTCTTGTAATCCGTGATGTCCAATAAGAGACAGAATTCCTCTTAACGAAAACAATTTTTTTCTGAACTCACAATCTTACCTGTTTTCGTTGCGAGCCGACAGAGCTAAAACCGCCGCCATGTTGGAATTTCATAATGATTTCTGGGTTTCTAGCTGCGAGAATGCAAACGTGAGTGGTTGCGTAAACACGCCTTTATCTAACTCCGTCACTATTGCGACCGGCAGATTAAAACTTTGTCAAGGAGTCGTTTTAAAATTACGAACCAGTTGAGTTGATTTGGCAGGAATCTGTCACCGATGACCTCCTTACCAGCTTTTTTTCATTAAAGCTGAGCAAAGAAACTTCTCATCCTGAACGGGTATCCGTCTGCCTGTCTGTATGCACGATAACTATTGAAAGCATTACCCGGTTCATTTCAAATTCTGCACACGTATTCTACGCCGTACTTGTGAATTCACGTTATTAAAGCAATAAAACTAGGTAAGAGGTTTTTGGGGTGCTTGACTCTTTAATACTAAAACTGATCAGACATGAACTTGCAGGGAAATTAGTCACACAGTAATGAACAATTAAAAGACCTGACACACAAACTACGTAGTGCATCCACTAAAAGGGTTTCAAAGGGTTTAACCGAGCGTTAACCACTCCTGGTCATCTGCCCGAAGCTCTAAGGTCCTAGGCATCCACTAAAGGCCACTGATTAACAATTGTCAGTTGTCTTCAGTGTTTGCCCACTGACAATGGTTGAAAACCAATTACCAACAAGCCAACCTTAGTATTCTCTCCTTTTAAGTAAGCTGTAGTTACTTTAGACCACGTAAGTTATGCTAAGTTAGGTTAGGTTGGATTAGGTTAGGTTAGTTAAACTCGATGAAACTTTTTGTCATTATGGCAGGGTGGAGTTTGCAAGTCTCTTGATGTAAGATAATGTGTTAAGCTAGGAGTTATATATACCACACGCCATCGCTGTTTGCTATGACGTGCATATCATGTGACTGGGCTAGTCCAATCAGACGGCCAAACAGCCGTTGTTCTCGTTCGTCATTGGCTAGCTCGTGGTGACGTCACGGCAAACAGCCATTCCATATGTTAGGTGATGCCGACTGGTTTTGATTGACACTTTTTCCACATTTGTATTGAAAGTTTTCAGTTTTGGTTGGATTGCCCGTGACTTTAAAATGTACCCTCCAGGTTACAGGGCGGAAATCCTCAAGCTCTATTTCTGCAAAACTTGGAAAATGAGTGTTGATTGTTACAGTGCAAAAGTTACTTTATGAAAATAGGTGCACGGGTAGCTTTGAGCACTGATGGGGCGTCAGATTCGATAGGCCTCTTGTTCCCAGCTGTACATCTCAGGCTTCTTACAGACCCCGGTTCGATCCTGGTGAAAGGAAGTAAGTGTATATGTACGGGTTTTTCTCCGGTTATTTCCCGCCCGTTGCACGAACGTTTCCACCGGGTACTCCGGTTTCGTCCCCTGAAGCGGCAAAATATAACTATCATGATGGCGGTATACCTTCCACTTAAAAGGCTTTAAGCTTATTGGCCAACACCATTTCATTCCATTCTATTCTAATCTCAGAATGACTTATTCAATCCTTTTTTGTGTGATCCAATACCAGATACTACAAATGCTATAGGCTATTCCGATCCATTGTAAAACGGTTATAATAGGTAAAACGTCGTTTAGGATAAATTTACGAGGATCCGTCCATCCCCTTTCAAAACATTGGCTCTCACCTACCGTGTTGACTCGTGAAGGATACATTCCCTCCTTCTTCTTATTGAATGAAGGTTGCTCCTCCTTTGTTAGGATTAAAATATTAGATTGATTGCAAAGTTGTAAGCGGTGAGGTAGAGTGTGTGATACTGGACCTTTGCTATTTTATTTTTTTTGCTGCTTCCAGAATTACGAGTCGATGCAAATTTGATCTGTGAAATATTCACTACTAAAAAATTTCGTAAAATTACAGTAAAAAGAAATGACAGTTTGTTTCCCGCACTTTATACCGTAAAATTCAGATGCTTTGCAGAGGCCATTGATCAGAGTTACGAATATCTACACTTTGTCAGCCCTGATACTGAAAATCGGCAACCTGCCGTGTAACTAACAATACGTAGAAGCACCTTAATCTCTTTAACAATAACTTTAAACTTGCGGTGCCCGGGCTTATCATTGCTACATTGCAAAGGGTTCAGAGGGTTATAGCGAGCGTTAATCACTCCTGGTCATCTTCCCGACGAAGCCCTGAGGCCCTATGTCGGCAACAATAAGTTCTCTGTAAACAATGAAACTTAATTTGACGCCGCATTGTCACATAAAAGGGCCTGACTACACCAATTTTATGATAGACCTGTCCACACCAATTTTTAGAACGGTGCAACCAACACCACCCATGTGTAGAAAGGATTTCAGTAAAGAAGTAATATTATTAGCCAGCGAAAAATAATTGTTTAAACGATGCTGGGGGCGCTGATTGAGTGAGCGAAGCAAACGAAAGTTAGCATTTGGTACCCAGAATAATCAGCGTTTGTATAATTGCTTAATCGATGCTTGTGCGCTCAAGATCATATTGTTTCTTTTTTATGGAACAGTCGTCGTACTTCAAACAGCTCAGCGTAGCTAGGCTAGCACGTCTAGTGAGTTTCATATTTACCATAAAGTTGTCTATTATACTCATGGCAATGGGATGTTAAATTAATTAGATGAAAAAAGGGGGTGGGCGGGGGTGGGCCGTAACAAAGTTATAATTCGAATCTTACTTCTGTCCAGGGAGGGCTAACTCCATCACGGAGAAAATTTCGGCGTTTATGCGATCATTAACATGTATACACGTTATCGGGGTTCGGCATTTATTCTCAGATGTTCACGTATTTAGTTTATTAGTTTACCAGTTTATTTAGTTTGCTTTTATGTATGAAGCTTGTAGTTAATTTTGGTGCAGAAAAACCACGATTTAAAGGGATGAAACTTTGGCTTCCTTGAATTTGTGAAGCGTTTAGTCAATTTTCTAGGAGAAATATTACGATCTAAAATACTTTACGGTCAGATATCGTGAAATAACCTAGGTACAGCCCCCCCCCCCCCTCCTGTAACTGGGTAATTTCACGAATTCAGAACTCAAAGCATTTTAGGGGGAGGGGGGTGAGCTGTAGGTTTGCCAGGGCTTACCTATGTTCCCAGTCGGGTTGGTGGTTGATTTGTTTGTGGCGAATGGATAGTGCGTTTTATTGCGTCATTTTATAAATGTTGTTTTGCGTGCTCCACAATATTTTGCCACTATGTTTTTCCTTGCTGAAACAGTTTTGTTTACAAGAACATGTTTGTTTTTTTAGCTTTTTTTTTTTTAGCGTGGATACAGTATTACTTTTTCTAAGGTTGATTTCTCAACATTTCTACTCTCATTACTGCAGGTTATTAATGTATTATTAAAGTTATGATAAATTACCTTACTACGAGAAAATCTTAATGCTCACTACCCCATTTATCATATAACCTTCTAGTTAAATACGGAC
>JAHWFP010195788.1:9144-35301 GCA_023313725.1 Lithobius niger | reverse complement strand
GGTTTTGCCTGAAGCTGTTTCTGGTACTGTAGAGTTATCTCGCATCTTTACAGCACTCCCCAGACTCCATTAGCTGATTTGGTTCGGCCGTACCACTTTTCATTTGCTTCCTACGGCCCTGCCCTCATCTCTATACCTCTCTGCTTCCCCGTCACTGTTTCTACCCTGGTGTCTAAGAACCTAGCCTATGCGCCCTTTCTCCGTCCTCCACTCTTGCATCCGGTAATGGACGCAACAACTCGTCCATTAGAGGCACACATCAATTTTCTGACGACCTAATTCTTCGTCCCTCCCTTTTATGGGGACCTATCCTTCCCTCCGGCCCTCTCCCAAGGCACCTTGGTAGGACAAAGGACGCATCGATCAGGACTATGTTCTCATCCCCTTCTTCATCAGTTCCTGGTATGTCTCCTCTGCGCATGATACAATCCCCTAAATTTTACGATTATACACAGCCATTAAAGGGTGGAAGGGACGCAACTATTCCTATATTACCTCCGTGCCACTTCAACCATCACTGCGGTTCCACCTACAGCGATACACCTCCTGCTGACTGCGCGGTGATGCCACGTTTCACCACCAGGTGCCTCTCCAGTCATTCACCTCGCGATTCAAATCGCTGCGTGCCTAACGGCTTTTTGTGTCCTGATCATCGTTCATCATGTCCGACTCTTCTTCATCTGATAACCCTGTACCGAACACCGACACAACAGTAACCAAAGAAGCAAATGTGCACTCACCCAAAGCATGTAATTGCCTAGGTTTTTCTGAGAATTCTACAACATATCACTTCGATCCCCATCCATGCTGCCAACGACACAGGCAGTGTGACAGACATGAACGCAACTGCCTTATTTGTATCTCCATTTCGCCAAATCTATGGACTATTATTCGACGAAAACAACATCAATCAAGACAGCGGATGCTACGTGCAACAAAGAAACAAGAAGAATTACGAGCTCTGAAACAATCCCAAGTGCATACACCAAGTCCAACCGCTCCTTCAATAACGAAGAAAGGCACCAAGCATTCTGCATCAGGATCGCTACCACCCATCCATCCTCCGACGCAGTCTACCTTTCCCGAAACCGAAGCAAGTACGTCGGAACTCAAATCATCGGCAAGAATTAAGGTCGCTCACCAACGTACTGCCCCCACTAGGACGCTGGCCTTAACATAAGCCCTTACTCTGTCTACACCATCCTCCACGGTGCCGATTATTCCGGCGTCCGTAACCCCTCCAGCTCGTGTTACCTTTGCCTCCCCTCCGAGGGATTTTCAAGTCTTTTCTCCAGCAGATGCACCGTCACCCACTAAGCGGCTCCATTCCCGACCGCACCAGTGCTTCAGACAGCAATCACTAGAGGTCTGCATCTTTCTGCTAGGGAACAGGAACATTTGGATTTCAACATTAAGTTTCTTTTCGAATACCTTGCTTGGTTTGTCACGGAACTCGACACACTTCGTTCTACACAGTCAGACACTTCATCCTTACGTGAGGTGGCGGCATCTGCAGAGGCTCTAGGTCGGAGAACACTCTCCTCCATGCTGCCAGTGAGGCATATTCCAACGAGCTTGAGCTAATAAACCTTCATTATCGTTCCCTTTGTGTGAACTACGCTCTGCTCCGTGCACGTAATGCCTGGGTTTCGTCAATTCCTGCATCTCCACCTTGGAGGGCCTACTACTGTGCCCATTCCTACACTCGACGTCTAAGACTTGCCCCGTCTTCTGCCACAATCCGCACACCGTTTCGTCCTCGTCCTGCGCGAATACACCTTCATCGCCGTCCTTAGCTGCGCTTTACAAAGTAGCTCCTTCACCGTTACCGTCACCGCTTTAAGATCCCTCACCCACGGCCAGCCAATATCACACCCCTAACGATGATACCCCGACATCAACCTCCACCTTTCAAGTTACTCTCTGGAAAGAAGCATTTGCTATGAACCAATTCCATAAAATTTCATCATATTCAGTGTGGCAATATGATAACGCCGCCAGCTTTCTCCCCGGCTTCCACGGTATCACTGGAACCTCGTCATATTCAACGAACGTCATGCCATGTTCACCTTGCCGGGCAAGGCCACAGGCGTAGCACTAGACTTCCGTGTCCTTCCCTAAAAACGTCATTTCCATCCGTCTCTTGTTCCTCAATACGACGATCTTCGGCAAGGATTCCGCTTCATCCGGCTTCCATGTGGAGACGATACAATCGTGATCCTCGCCTCCCTTTTTAGGAACTTGTTCTCACAATATCAGACTATATCTTCACTTTTCTACACAGTGCCTAGTATCCGACGACCAGCAACCCTTCTTCCTCAGGAAAATCATTCGATTCAATTGTAATATCACACCAATATCACACCATATCACACCATCTTCTTGTTCCAACTTCGAAACTGTGTTCCACATTTTACGATTACCACGGTCAGTCCTGTGGACGGTGTCCGCTCCTCACATCCGCTATGAGTTTGCTGCATCATGTGCTATCCATACACATTCACGCTTTCCACGATCCATCATCCGCACGATATCCACTCTTCATATCTTCTGATTATAAGGACACTCATCATCCGCATGCCCACTTCACACATCTTCCATAATCCATCCTACGGACGGTGTCCGCTCCTCAAGCCTGCTAAGGAACTTGTAACGACGCGCATCATCCACCTGTCTACTTCACACTTCGGAGCACCATCATTCCCAACAAGGTAAGCGATTTTGGAATTTTATCTGATTTCCTATCTTGTACCCCACAGTGTTAAGGTCCCTGCATGCGGTTCTTTCTTGCTCTTCTTTTAACCTTACTAAATTGTAAACAATTTACCGCACTGACTGACCTCACTTAGGACGTAACCTTTTCCCAGACCACGGATTGCTTTTCAGCCCGCGAATGGTTTCGACTGTTAGTAAAATTGGTCTAGGACTCAGGGTTATCTTTGCCAGGGATTAGTTCCCGGGGATGCCGGCTTGTACGTGGGGGGAAAGCGAACCTAGCCCTCCTCCGAGTGACAAGTCCGGTATAAAAAATAGGTAATGTATATTTTCGCCGGCTATAAAAAGACTAAAATTGCAGGCCCTGCACCTGCTTAATTTTAGTTTTTATTGCCTAACCGAAAATATACATTACCTTAAGTCCCACCCAGGCATCCCCTCCATGGACTAGGTTCTGGATGAGGAGAAATAATACCAACGGACGGCTGCGCCGAGTATATATAGCCAGCCCGATCCTGCGCATGCACAGTAGTACAAGCCCGGTTGGGAAGCCAACTTTCAAGCTTCTAGGGGAAATAAATGCTCAAAAGGAGGGAAATGCTATAAAAAACAGGTAATGTATATATTCGGTTAGGCAATAAAAACTAAAATTAAGCAGGTGCAGGGCCTGCAATTTTAGTCTTTTTATTTCTGTTTGTCTTGACACAGAGGAACACATAAATTTAAAGTGTTTTATCCAAACTTGTCAATGAGTTTTAAAAAATGGATAGATATAATAATAATAATAATAATAATATTAATAACATTCTTCTTTTTATTGTTAATATTAAATTAACATGAAAATATACATGAAAAATTGAGTTCAGATGCAAGAAGTTCTTCGAACTTGTGTGTGCTGCACAATTGTTCATAAATAAGTATGTTACTTTATGTAAAAACGTTATTAACAAGTAACAATACCAGTTAAAATAAAGTTATATTAGAAAACGAAAACGAAAATTTTTTGATGTTTATGGTAGATTTAACTGATCCGAAGTCAAAACAGCAAAGGAACACAAATAAACTTTCCTGCAAGGTTTCAGATACTGCAGTGTTGCTGTACTGTTTAATCCACGTGAAACCTTACTGCTGTATTCGAATGTTTTACCGTATTTTACTTTTACACACGATGTGTCAGGTAATGACTGGTGCAATCTACTTTGCTAAACGACATTGCTGGAAAATGGTTAAAAACTAATAGTCTTAGTGTGCCTAGCTCAACTCTACATGTAATTCACAGTTCTTATGATTCCTTGAAAACCTGTAAATGTCTTGGAAAGTAATAATGAAATTCCAGGCGTGGAAAAGTCCTTGAAATCTTGAAAAATTATATATGTATCATCGGTAGGGTGATATGAACGGAAAATAGACAAAAAAGGGTTTAACGGGTTTAACGAGCGTTAACCACTCCTGGTCATCTGCCCGAAGCCCTAAGGCCCTATGTCTGCAACAGCCAGATTCCCAGGCGGTCACCCACCCAAGTATCAATCCAGCCCAATGCTGCTTAACTTCGGGGATCTGACGAGAACCGGTGTTTCCAGCACTGCAAGGCCGCGGAAAATAGACGACTTGACTGAAACAATTGAACCTGAACAATTGAATTGTATTCTGACAATTAAGTACTGAAACGATAATCGTAGACGACTTGACTGTAGATCACTGAAACAATTGAACCTAAACAATTGAATTGTATTCTGACATTTAAGTACTGAAACGATAATCGTATAACACTTCAGCATGTTATAATCTTCTGTTGGATGACAACAAATATTGGACATCAAAAATTGTGTAGTTATGCGCCAGTTCAAGGACACGTGCTTCGAGCAGACAACTGCCCCGAATGGGACTCGAACCCACTACTTCATCGCATTCTAGACCAAATAGTTGACCAACCGTGCTACTGGAGCGGACCTTGTTTCTTTAATGTTTGATTTTATCTTACCCGCATTAAACATCCCGCATTAAAAGGATAAAATTTCAAATATCTATAGAAGCCTTTAGAGATGTGAAATCACTAGTCACATGGAAAGAAGACAGCTAACAGTCAGCATCAAAGACTGGGCTTGTGACAATATTGCTACACTAATATGAAGAAGAAGAAAAGACAACTGTCCCAACTGGGACTCGAACCCACTACTTCCTGCATCCTATGCCGGGAACGCTAGCCACTGCGCTACTGGTGCGGACCCAACTAAAAGGCTCCAGCCAACATTAGAAAGGTCACAAGCATATACGTACAAGTATTGAAAACAACTTGCTATTTTGCCTCTCCTCAAGAAATAATGCATGCAAACGCTTGCAATTTAGTACCAGGATAATGAACAAAATGTGAAAAATTTGAAAAACAGTACTTAAAATTACTTTAAAAACATCTAAGGACGGATCTCTTTTCTCTTATAAGGCCAACTATTCATGGCCAGAATTGTCATGTTTGTTCCTGAAGAAAATGTTATTTGCAGTGTGGTAAACGAACGTTGATCACAGCACATTATTGAGTTGTTTGAACAATTTGAAGTGACGTTAGAACGATTTGTTTTTGAATCTACCACACTGTGGGTTTGCTAAGGTCTTTTGCTATGTTGCACACAGTAGTGCAATGGGCCCGTATCATAAAAGCCTTAAACATCTTACACATCAGCTAACGTCAGGCTTTAAACTGGCGATTTTATCAATTTTAGAAAATTGTTATAGAGCAGCGTCAATTGACGTCATATTAGCTACAAAAGAGATAGGTGCAAGGGGCACTGGATTAAAATGGAGGGTTAAACAACAGCACTTATAGTCAAGGCAGTGCTTTGAGAGCGGATTTCGTAGGCTTAAAAAACGTTGTTTTCTCCAATCCCTTATGCTGCGAGGTTGTAATCGGAAAATAAAGATTCCACTTGCTTAAAAATGTCAGCATCTGCCAACAAATCGACAAAAATCGCGCGTTATATGCCTAAGAAATCCACTCTAAACAGCATTGCCTTCAGTAAGACTCCCTTCTTTTCCTCCTCCAGTGACCCTTGCATCTATCCCAGTAACTGGCTCCATGCAGCATAGAGTTATCTATGTATATAATTACACAAAATCCGCAAGGCAGCCAGCAGCAGCAGCAAGCAGGACATACGAAGCAGTCATCTGCATCTGCAGCGCAGCCAGCAGGACATACGATGCCATCTACCGACCACGGCTGAGATAGTAGCTGTGCCCAGAACGCAACGTCCAGCAGCGCAAACATACGATTCCATCTACCGACCGAACGGCAACTTAATGAGGGGGGGGGGGAAGAGGAGTGAGACGACGCGGAATGAGCGAGCGAAGCGAGTGACTCCGCTAGTATACAATAATATTACGTTGTGTCACTGCTCTATTGAGGGAGTGAGCAAAGCGAAGGTCCCATCGTAACTCTTGTCTTTTTTGTTCCACATTTACTCATGAACCTAATTCCTCAGATCGCAGTTAGACATGAACGGATTCGAATTTATTCTGTACAAATATTTTTTGAAATAATGCTGTACGGCCTATGCACTTCCTCTTGTGGCGGAAGGATTGGTTTTTTTTGGAGGGGTGGGGATAGGGAAAGGAGCAGATTCGAAGTTGAGCATTGGGCAGAATCCTAGAAAGTTGATAGGTAGAATCTTTGAATTTAAGTTGGTGAAGGTAAGTTTTTTTCAGGTAAAATTCAAGACACCGGCGCTCGAAAATAGTTAGGGGCTTGCTACTTCTAAAACACAAAACCGTTGCAAATAACCTTCAAAATAAAATTTTCTTCGAGCAATGTATTGTTGTAGTCAACGAAAGTCAAATATAGGGTCTACAAAATGTTTTGGGCGTTTTTCTTTTTTTTTAAGGCAGATATACACCCAGATCTTTACGCATTAGCAGTTTTTCATTGATTGTTTCAGTATCAAACCAGTTGATTTTGTTAGCCAATATTCATTACGTGCGACCAACGACCAAGGTGCCTATTTGTGCTGCTGTGAAGCCTCCCAGAATTGGCTAGTGGTTTCTCCTTTATGGTTTTTTCGTTACTATTGCTATTCTGTTTACAACTTTTGTAACTACAGTCAAATAAGGCACATAAAATTCCTATAATTTAAGATGAGTGTTACTGAACAATTATTATTCTCACGAATAGGTCCATTAAATTTTGTTTTTGTGAATACGCACAACTCGGTGTGCCTACATTCTGTGCACGTGCACTTTAGTGCACTGCGGTGAAGTCTTCCACCAGAGCCATGGGATGCTTTCATCTGTAATGGTCTTTGTACAGTTCCGGCAGAAAGTAAATTTACAAACGTAATGTCGTTACAGCGAAAAAATTCATTGTTGCATTTATAGCACTGTTGAACCTAAGCAAATATCGTGCATCAGCAGACACCAAGGCGCGTGCATGCCTTTGTTGACGCCTTCGATTATTAGATTCTTTATTGAGCCAAGAACAAAACTGCGGCCTTCAAGCCATGCGCTCAGTTTAACCTACTTACAAACTAACTTACAGCTAAAGAAAACAAGCCTTACAAACCGAAGACACTTGAAACACTAACCAACATAACTCTCCCACAGCTCGCCCAAAACTCACCCTCCTGACCATTCCCGCCATACATCACAGCACGCCAGAGCAAAGCCCGTGAAAATGAGGAGGAACAGAGAGCAAGAAGAAGGATACAGCCTAATGCACGAAATAGGGAAGGGTGAGCGCCCAGGGTGCCCAGGGTGAGCCCGATCACTGGACGAAACGTCGTGTAGCCCGGCAGAAACCAAGCACCCGTCCCAGAGACCCGCATCCAGGAGCAGAGTGTGGCGGAACCCCCAAGACCCCCTGTAATGGATTCACCCCTTCCCCGCGGACGAAGCGTCGCTGCGGGGCCCAGAGAGGACACTCCAAAAGGAAATGATGCACTGTTTCAACACCCCCACCGCATGCACACTGAGGCGACCGTGCCCAACCGAGGCGGGCAAGGTGAGCTCGCAGCTGAACATTACCAGTACGCAGCCGTGACACCAGGCCCGCATCCCTGCGAGAAAGGCTATTCAGGAGCCACGGGCAGGCAGTGGACGGATGGAGAGCATAAAGCCGCCGCCCCGTCTCACAAGTATCCCAGGACGCAGCCCATTCACCCTGGAAAATCCTGCTCACAACAGGACGCAGATCGCGAGGGCCCAGAGCAAAGCGGACCACGCTACATCCCCCTCCAGACCCCTGTCGGGCCAGGCCATCTGCCAGCTCATTCCCCAAAACCCCCGAATGGCCCTTGACCCAACCGACAAACACACGAAGACCCCGACGATGTAAAGTGAACAGCTTCCACCCGATCTCCAACGCGATCGGGTGCGAGCATTGAAGTAACCGGTAGCAACTCCTGAGAAAACCGATCCCGGCCAGGGAGTCAGACAAAACACAGAAGCTAGGGAGCAGCAGGTCTGCACCAATATCAAGAGCTACGGACACCGCAACAAGTTCTCCCACGAAGGCCGATGGGAGAGAACCAAGCGAGTAACAGAATTCCTGGCGGAGACTCGGGACACATATCCCTACCCCACCACCCTTATCCTCAGCCGGCAGAAAAGAGGCGTCACAGTAAATCAGTGCACAGTCCTCAGACACACGGACGGGAACTATCGGATCCAACAGAGACGCGTCAGCAGTGCAACACCACACCCACGGAGCTGGAGGGTGAACGACCAAAGGCGCTGGGAAGCCGACCATCCCTGGCCGACCAAGAAGAGTAGCCCCCAAACCTGGGGCGCCCAACAGTTCCCGAGCACCCTGAGGCAACAACATGTAATCCTGCAGGATGCTGGCCAGAGGGTCAGTGGGACCCCTAGCGATCGCGCGGTGACAGAGCCTGACCAGCAACTCTCTGGCCCGGTACACAACTGGGATCTCGCCAGCCTCAACATGCAGAGCAGACACAGGAGTGGAGGGTAAGCACCCCGTGACAACCCTAAGGCAATCATTTAGGGCCACCTGTATCCCGTCAAGAGCCTGCCGAGAACTGGCCAGAACCGGAACGTGGAAGTCGGCACAGGAACGGAGATAAACTCTATAGAAAGTAACAACCGTGCTACGCTTCACAACCGACCTGTTCCCTGCCAGAGATTTCAGAACGTTCAGACGGGCTACAATATTCTTCCTGACCGCAGTCACATCATGTGTCCAGGCGAGCTGAGGGTCCAGCCAATAACCAAGGTAACGAATCTTGAGGGAGGACCGAACAAGGGTGCCGTCCACTCTGAGCGACGCCTCGTATTTCTGGCCCCGCCGAAACACCATAAGCTCTGTCTTTGCGCTGGACAGCTGCAAGCCCCTAACAGCCAGAGCCCTAGAACCCTCACTGATCGCAGTCTCAAGAGCCGCAAGAATTACCGGCAGGTCTTTCCCCGTGAGCCAGACCGCCACATCGTCTGCGTAAGCCACCACGTTGACCGTCCGACTCAAAGCAACAAGGACAGAATTGATGGCAATTGCGAACAGCACTGGACTAAGACAGCTTCCCTGCGGCAGCCCCCTATCGGTGGACCTCACCCCCGACCAGATGCGTCCGACTCTGGTGGCGAAGGAGCGTCGACCCAAGAGATTCAGGACAGCAGCCTTGACCTTACTGCTGACGCCCAGACTGCCAAGCTCATGGCCAACCCACGATACATCAACCATGTCGTAGGCCGCTCTGATGTCAAGGAAAACGGCCACAGCAAAACAGTCATTAATCCAGGCCTCCCGGATCCCAGACTCCAGATATAACATCGCGTCTTGGGCACCTCTGTGTTTCCGAAAGCCAAACTGGGCAGGAAACAATAGCCCTGAACCTTCAACCTGCCACATCAACCTGTTCACAAGCATCCTCTCGTATATCTTGCGAGCACAGGAAAGAAGGGCAATTGGCCTATAACTTGTGACGGCCGATCTCACCTTACCCCGACCCAGTACTGGGGTCAGGATGGAAAACATCCACGACTGCGGCAATAAAGCACCATCGAACAGGCCCTGGTAGAAGCAAAGCAAAGCAGTCCTGCCGTTGCCCTCAAGACCCTGGAGATCCCCATAAGACACACCGTCAATGCCCACAGCACTGTCCGAGCGACAGGAAGCCATCGCAGCAGTAAGCTCCAGCATAACGAACGGGGCATCCGACCCATCCAACCCCTCAGAGGCTCCCCCATCTCCCGGGGGTGGAGGAGGACCCCTCGGAGAATCATACACCGCCGCAAAGTTGGCGTTAAACGCCTCCGCCATCAGGGGCCCACGCAGAACCTCACCTGCCTGGTCAAAAACCCAAGAAATCTCAGGGCGGGCGTCCTGCGGGCGCACCATAGCCCAGACCTTGGAGATCGACAAGCCCACAGCCACCCGTGCACATAGCCTAGCCCCAAAAAGTGCCTTCTCCCTACGGAGGAGGAACCTGGTCTCCTGCGCAGTCCCAATGTACTCAAACCACCGTTGATCACACCTGAACCGTTGATACCTTTGCCATGCCCGACGCCTATCCCTGACAGCCAGGACGCAAGTGGGCGTCCACCACACAGGATTTCGTCCATTCCCCCCGACCCCCCGGCGAGCAGTCCGCCTCCTTCCCCCTCCCTTGACCCATCTTGCCAGCCACGGTGCGAAGTCACCAGAGTCGACGACTGGACGGGCTGGACGAGCAGGTCGGTGAAAAATCCTCTTTCCCCCAGCATTCCAAGATAAAGCCATAGGAAAGTGGTCACTCACTCGTAGGTCCGTCGACACCTCAAAAGCGAAATGCATTGCCAGGCTACTGGTGCACAAAAACAGATCAAGGACCGATTCTTGGATCACCCCCCTGTACCTACGCACGAACGTTGGTGAGCCGTCCTGTATCACTGCTAAGTCAAGACGGTCCAGCGATCCAGCAAAGACCCGGCCTCTAGTGTCACAGCGTGCACTACCCCACTGCCAATGGTGGGCGTTGAAGTCCCCTCCCAAAAGAACTGGGCCCGGAAGCAACGACACCCATCTTTCCCACTCCTGCCTAATGACATTCCCTGTGACATGTAGCACACCAACCGTGAGCCACCCCCCACCCCCCCACCAGACCCTGAGGATGCACGCATCGATCCCTCGACATGGGGGAATGCGTGGGGGCAAAACCACAGGAATATGATCGCGGACATAAACCCTAATGCCCGACTGGCCCGCACCCCCAAAACCCACAAAACCATCTAAAACAGGGACAACACCAGGCGGGAGCTTGGTTTCCACCAACCCTAGCATATCAACTTTAGACCCCAACACTTCGATATCCTCCCCCTTATTCGCCGCCCCTCTCACATTCCACACACACAGAGTGAATGGCACAGCTAGTCAGCTACGTTCACAATCAGCCACTATGGGGACACCGGAACTACAAGCAATTCGTTCTCCCCTTCTGTATCACCTGAACTCGCGGAGCACGAAACACTGCCACTAAAACCCTCGTTGCAGGCCACCTCTGCAGACCCCTTGGCCCACTCACACAAAACCAGCTCACTGCTTGACTGCACCGCGTCGCACTCTGCACTTTCACTCTCACTAGCCCAGTTGCACACTTGACCAGGCACAGACAACACTTCACCACCCAAACCACCAGTAGGCTCACTTGACTGTACATCCAAAGCACTCCCTACCACATCTCCAACAATCTCGAGCGCCTCGCCGCGCACACAGACATCTGGGGTTACTGCTGCTGAAGCCCCACGAACATCTAGCACAGGAAGCACATCACTATTGTCACCAACACTAGTGCTAACACCCACCATTGGCTGCTCCTCCAACTGGTCCACACTGCCAGACAAGGGAGAAAAACGATTGCGGTCCACGGCAACCACCTTCAAAAGCGGCGGCGAGCTTGCAAGTGCCGACTGTGATGCTGAGGCCTTCCGACGCCGAGACCGTCGCTGTGTTGACCAATTTGCAGATGCTGAGTTCAAAGAGGGGGCATCAGCAAGTGGCCTGTCAGCCCCAGGCACTCCCTCAACTACAACGGTCTCCTCCAGTGGGGCCTTCGGTGGAGCGAGATGGACGCATGGCGCCTTGCGCGACACCAAGCACCGGCACTCCCTGCAATATACTGACCCGCAGACACGACTCACGTGGCCACGTTGGCCACAATTTAGACATCTTGGAGGTCTATCTGCTATGGCGAGGAGACTGGCAATTCCCAAAATGCCTACAACATCCGGCACGTCCTCAAGCACCACGGAGTCTTTAAGTCGGATTATTCCGTTTCGCACCCCCGTGCGACAGTGCCGTAAACCCTCTAGGGAGTGATATTCGTGAGACAGTCCTACTACCTCACCGTATGGGGCAAGCGCCCTCACAATGTCACGATCCTGAATATCCAGAGGTAGCCAGTGCAATTTAAAACGTAGTGCCCGTTCGTGGAGGTCATGCACCGCCGCCTGGAGGCCGCCAACCTGTAAATTACCGACCCTTTTCACTATTAGCTTGGCCTCCCTATCGGCAAACAACACATGAAAGGCGTTGTTGGCCCGAAGCCACCCAATACCACTAATCCGACGCAGATCAACTAGTGGGGCTAGCGCGTCTCTGATGTCCACAGCACTATACGGCCGCCCTGCCTGATCAGCTATTACAACTAGAGACAGGTCCATGGCCAAATTTGACAGGCAACCACGGTACAGCCTCTTGAGCCAGGCTAGATCACGCGGTTCTTCTTGATCCAGGCCGAATGCAGCACCAACTTGTTCCTCCGTGCCACTTGCCAGTGAGCGCCTGTCTGAGGCCAAAGCCTCCACATATGACGCCTTTGCTACAGTTGGTTCACGACGACGATAAATTCCATTGTTCACCGAACCATGCAGCATCACACCTCGAGTCCCGTCATCTTCAGCGATACCATTTACACTGTTAGCATTGTTATCCTCGAAGCCATTGTCCAACTGCCCAATGTTCGCATAATTATTCATCTCCTCGGTGACAATACCGCATTGTCCTTTGTTACCTCCATTGTCACCCTCCATTAAGCCTTCCTCCTCTTCCCTTAATCTTCCACCTACCACACCATACAACTTCAAGTCCAATTCATCCAGCCCAACTTCAGCAGCCAACTTCAAGACCTCATCAAACTTTGCATCACTTACAATTCCTGCATCAATGTCACGTTGGACCAAAACACCCTTCAACTTAAGGTCCAGCAGAAAGCGCTTGACCAACCGCGCCATTATTCAACAATCCACTCCTGACGCTTGTCTCACTATAACAATAATTCGGGGTTTTGTAAATTTACTTTCTGCCAGAACAGTACAACTCTTACATTGTTGTAGCCGTGCCTTAATTTCGTGAAGATGCAAGGCTGCAAGAATGAAATCATTGTTGGACTAGAGTGCCGTGCAATCTTACTACCATGAACACTGCACGCCACGGAACCCAAAGAAAAAGCAAAGATTATTAACACTACCTGAGGCTGCTGGCGAATCAGCAGCGTACGAAACACATTCACGTTCCACATTTAAAGGAATTTGAGACAGCAACACATCTGTTGCATGTATCAAACAAATCGTCGGCTATGTTGGCCACCGCCATTGTATAGTCACAATGGAGTCGGCTTTCAGGAATTTGAGACTGCACGCGACTCGAAACAATGGTCTCGTTGTACAAGTGTGTTAGACAACGTTGTTCGGCAACAATGCGGTAAGAAAGCCTCTGTTGATCTCGTGCCTTCGGCACTCGATCGACTTCGGTTTTCTTACCGCAGTGTTGTCGAACGCCGTTGTCTAAAATGCACTTTACTATTTTCTTGTTACATTAAAAATATTGCCATTCCGTTTTCTCAGGCATGTATGTCACGTCTTAACAAGTTTAATGTTTTGTAATTTCATTACATGTGTGGTGTTATATTAAAAGAGTTCGGACAGCACGTATGTACACAAGGGATTGCAACATTTTTATAAAAAAAAAGGGGGAATAATGCAAATTAGAGAAATGGCATACGGTGTGTTATACTAACACTGTGAAAGCAACCCCTTTGGCTTCACTGCAACGCATTAAACAGGGTCCACTTACGGTATTTTCAACGTCGCTTAGGACAAATTGAACAGTTCGAATTTTAGACATTTTGTTAGGCTAAGGTGCTCGTACGGTTGAAGAAGTTTACAAACAAGGTTGAAAATTCGGTAATAAGTCGATTTTTTCCCATTTCCCCTCCTTTTTCTTCCCCCTTCTTCCCCCGCCAACAGAGAACATTGTTCCACTTCCTTTGCGCTGATTTCACCTTCCTATTTTCTGTTTTCTTCCAACAATGTTATTCTCCTTTCCATTTGTTTGATTGTAGATTTGAGTCCTTTATGCGCCCCCCCCCCCGGGCTCATCGTATTCTTGTAGAGGAAGTCCAGCGAGGTAATAATTGATTTTGCATCCTTTTTCATTTTATCTAATTCGTCTAGTCTGCCGATGACCTTTCGCAGAATGTCGCTGTTTACACTATCGAGAGTCCTTTATTTGATTATGGTTTTCGATTTTTTTTTTACTTGCATCATCTTCTATTGCTTTCACGCTAAATTCATCTGCAGCATTATTTTCTCCTTTATCACTAACAGCTCCGTTTTCGACGTCCTCACGACCAGACTCTGAATTAGTTTTTTTTTCTTTTCCCTGTTTGTTTGTTTCGGGCAATGAAAAGGACACCGCCATTCATCTCTTTTTGTTTGTCCTTTCCTCTCCACGTAGGTTCACTTAATTTGGCACAATGATAATGATATTTACTATTACATCCAAGGTAGTAAGCAACATCGTTTGGACTGCCAAGTTTTTCCTCGAAATCACTGCAGCAAGCCACGAAAAACCCAAAGTATTTAAATACAAAATACGCTCAGTGTATAGCCTGACGTCACCTGCGGGTAGTCGTTGTTGAGTGAAGCATGACGGCATATACGAATGACGCGGGTGGGGTGGGGGGGGGGGAGGGAATCGTCGAGTCAATGAAATCCTCGCAACAGTTTTAAAATACTCGCCCTTGTAAGCATATTCTATACTGGGTGTGCCTAAAAGGTCTGACCAAACTTTCAGGGTGTAGTCTATGATCAAAAGTAAGACTAAAAAATGGGTCCGGAAATGCATCAGTTTTTCGGTACAGCCCTCCCCCCCCCCCAAGTTAGGGGTGGACGCATCGAGCATCTTTTGTAGTCACAAACGGTACACATTTCTCTCTTCTAAAAACTGAAGACGATACCAGATTGGAGATTTTGGTGCTCTGCATGGCGACGCAGCATTTGTTTCAGTAAAACTACTAAAGAGGCCCACTCCCCCCAGCTTGCCCCCCTCCCCCTTCTCCCATTACTGCCCCAACCGTAAGGTTTTACGGCCTACATTATGAAGTAACAAAATTGCAAGCAAGATATGCCAATTGTAATTGTTTGGAAGAATAAGGTGGGAAGTTATGGAAAAACTTCAACGTTTTACCCGTAACTTTGGGGGGGCTGTAACGGAAAACGGTTGCATTTCCGGACCCATGTTTACAGGATTATTAGTCTTAACTTTCGATCGTAGACTACACCCGGAAAGTTTGGCCAGACCTTTTAGTTACACCCTGTATATCTAATTAATCCATTGCTTAGAAGAGTACAGACGTTGAAAACCAACAAACAAACGCGAGCCAACGTTTGACGACCAGCACGCAGACGCCATCTACCGCCCCCCCCCCCCCCCCCCCCAAAATAATAATATAAAGTACATGCAAAATTCAATTGGCTAATGACAATAAAATAGTTAAAAAGATAATGTAGAAAATACCCTAGTACACAGTAAAATTACAAATTTTTGAGAAAACAAACAGCTGCCATGATATGAGAAAATAAAACACAGAGCACAACTCGATTATAATATTATTACCAACGAAAGCTTTGTTGTTCCCTTGCGCGGTATTGAAATCATTGGTTTTGTGGCTCATACTTGAAGCAAATGACTGCATTAGCTATTACCGGGAATGGATGGTTGAAAGAGTTTCTCGTAGTCAGAACATATCAAAAACCAAAACTGGTAAAGGGGCCGCTAAGTTCCGAATGGTTCGGCCCTTCAAAGGAGTGATATCAACACACCAAAACATTCGCCAAGTTAATCGCCCCGCTTAATTGTTCGAATGTTAAATGAAAACTAGAACAATGCTACTTTCGGTAGCAATGTTTAAGTTTTCATTTAACGCCTAAAGTATTATTCGGTGCGATTAAGTTTGCGAATGTTTTGATGTGTTGATATCACTCCTTTGAAGGGCCGAACTATTCGGAACTTGGCGGCCCCTTTACCAGTTTTGGTTTTTGATATGATATCAGTTCTTTTTTGGTGCCTCTTCACCAGTTTTTGGCTTTGTTTATTTTGCTTTGTTTTTAGAGTTGGTTTATTTTTCGTGAATTGGACGTGAATACAATTTCTTTGGCAACGTTGTTTAGATTTATCGTGGTACACTAGTGTGTGTCTAGGCACGCACGTCAATATACATGTTGTCATTGTCCGAAGTTTGGCTGTCCAATGAGAGACGATGCCGACAATACTAACAATAGTTATAACAATATTTTCGTACTTACGCGCCATCCCACGCCATCCTAGTTACACCCCTAGGCACCAAACCATAAAAGGTACGCAGTTCGTATCGTACTGCAGCAATTTGTCCAATTTCATAGCTGGAAGCCTTCCCGTTATCTCGGTATCGATGAATAATCACCCTATGGAAATTAACATGGGGATGAGCGGACTAGAATTAGCTACGTTATTGAGGGTCAGATTTTGTATTGAAAGCAGCATAGCTGGCATTCCTACACGAGTTAATTTTTGTCAGGTAGGTCATTGCTCTTGATTTCAACACACTTTAACCTTTTGTACCGCATTATTATTTTTCCCCAAGTACCTGAAATGTGCCCAACTATGCTTCAAGATATAAGACACTGACGCTATGGTGCCGCGCTACAATGGTTTACAACCTCGACAATATTGAATTGATGTGATGTTTGTTGTGATGATTGTTGCCTAACTTGGCGCGACACACTAGCGTGTGTCCAGATGTTTTTCTCTGTCGTAATTGTTACTGGCATTATCGCTTTGTTGCGACAGCTTGTGGGAATTTTTGGAACAATCAATTATAGTGCCAAAACTGGCTGCAGCTCTTATTATGCCGTCCACGCTTAGGGAGCATTTACGCAATAACTCCCCTTCGCCTTCTCGCAGCTAGAAGCTAGAAATCATCTGAATTTCCAACATGGCGGTGGTTTTAGCTCTACCGGCTCGCAACGAAAACAGTCAATATGCGAGTTCAGAAGCGACTGGGAAAATCGTTTCGTCTGGAGAACTTTTTCACTTAGTGTCACAGATTACAAGACTGCAAGTATTTACTCCAACGATGACGAATTTGGCCAATCCATGCAGCGTTGTTACCATGGCAACGTCGTCTTTGCCGCAGCGGTTAAATTCTAGCTGCGAGAATGCAATGGCGAGTCGTTGCGTAAACGCGCCCTTACCGTTCCAAGATGGAATTCGCTTGGGAGTTTGAGCTCGTTTGTTACCACAGTCGTTGATACTACTTTATTGTAGCATCCTACCTCAGAAGTCGAACGTGTTTTAGAATACCCAGAAGCAAAGTGATGTCAAGTGAATGAGCGACAACAGCATTTCACCGTAACTTACGAACCCAGGTATAGCAGTGCTTCAGCCAATTTTAAACTGAGCGTATAAGACCTGTGTAATTGATTTATACTAGTTTATTAAAATAATAAAAGCAAATAAGTAAATAAATAAATAAGGTAATCTACAGACAGACTTCAACACCTGATATTTTTAGTTAAGTTGCGGCGCATCAGTTGTGGTGAGATCTTCTTTCTATGCGGCAAGTGCCTGATTCTATTGAGTGAGTTATGAGTAGTCATCTTGTACAAGTACTTGGGAATGGACGAGAGGCTTAAAGTTCGAAACTGAATTCCAATTCATTCCGTATGGTATAGCTAGAGGACTATACCCAGAATACCACATATTAGGCATCAGTTCCAGCTTTTAATCACTCAGACTTGCCTTAAGCAGTATCAGAGGACCATCCTTTCAGTTGCTCCTCCCAACACCAACTGAGGATCCCTCGTTTCAACTCGCCTTTTTTATACGCGCTGGAGCCGATCATTTCCGCCAGCAATTACGTCACGTGACCAGCGTACTGCATTGATCCGGTTCCAACTGGTTTGAACAGTTGAGCTCGCTCGCTGCAAAGCTGTTGGCGCTTGGCCAATTACCGTGTTTAGGCAGCAACTGGGAAGATGTAATAGGTGCACCACAAAGTAAACAGGACGGAGAGCCGAATGCTCGAGTCAAATGAATACAGATGCAAACCTATTTACGTTGCCTTTTGGACTTAAATGTCAGGCTGCCTGAGCGGGGAAACGCGGTGTCAGTATGACTCAGCGGCAGGACCTCGGGCCCTGGTTCCAAAGGTCGTGGGTTCGATTCCCCGCTCAGGCAGTCTGACATATAAGTCCAAATGGCAGCGTAAATAGGTTTGCATCCGTATTTATGCACCACGAAGTGTTGGTTTCCTGTGTGATCTTGCATTATACTATGTAACGCTTGTTACATACTCCATGAATGCTGCGTATGCTGTATTTGCCTCTAGCCCGATAAGTAATGACTGGTTTAATGGTCCACAAAGCACAACAAAAATAAGTATGACATTTTTGTTTTATAATATTTTCTCCTGTCATGATAGGGTTGAAGGTTAGTTAAATTACATTACAATTCACAACGACTTAAGTATATTTATCTGTTTTATCACTGGTGAAATAGAATACGATCCAGATAATGAAATCCTAAGTATTGTTTGTGTTCAACGTTCATGCTTACAGTGGGAAGAAAAACTACAGAATGATACTCCTGAATTAGGAAGTCATCACGCACATCATCTGCACCTACGGCTACTTTACGATTGCTAATTACATTCCACCTAAATAACTCCAGTTATAAGGAGCATAGAGCCTTTTTATAAATATTTCACCCAGAACTCAACAGAAATTACCGCAATCAATACAATGCCTCAGTTACAATGGCTGCGGCCTACCAAGAGACCTGGATTTTTAATTGAAACCTTCACGATTTTTTTTTCATCATGAAATGGGATTCCGAGTTGTATAATCTATTAGCGTACTTGAATTTTCGGAATGGCCAATATCATGATTAAAAGACGTTTGTTGATAGAATCGCATTTAACTGGTGGCATCCCAACTTATAGAGCAGTAACATTAACGCCTTATTCACTGCGGAATTCGTACCAGTAGCCAGTCGTTGGGCTACCTGCAAGGGGCACTGGATATGAGGTAAGAACATTAAGAGAGCGCATTTCTTAGACCTAAAAACACGCGATTTTCTCTTTTCTTTTCTGATTTACGACCTTATGTTTCGCAGCGTAAGGTATTGGACGGAACAACGGTTTTTAGGCCTTATAAGTATGCTATCGCATTATTGGCTTGACTAAACGCCGTTGTATTTTACCTACGTGTTTATCCAGTGCACCTTGCAGCTAGCTCTCTGAGTGGCATTTCGCTGTTGTTTGTTTTTGCTCTATATCTGAATCAAAAGTCAGACAAAAGCTTTTCTTGTTATCAGATGACTCCTCGTGGACTACCACGCAGAATTTATTTGGCTGTCTGCGTTAGGCCAGTTGTGCTACGTACTTTAAATTAACTACATTAGGGATGCATTTATGGAAAAAAGATCTTCTCACCCGCCGAAAGCTATTTGGCTGGTCTATCGTTATTTATTTTTGATGAGTTTCCAGTTTCTACTAACGGGATGTGTAAACGTATTAACAATTAAATGTATGATAAATAAGAAGGGTAAGTACCAAAGTTAGGCTACAACAATAATTTTAACATTGCTGCAGTCAGCTTCAGAAAATAAGCAAGTGGGGGAACAATTAGCCTAAAGACGCCAGGCGCGCCTGTTCACGCCTAAGCAAATATTGGATAATGACACTACACGAATGTAGGCTGGTTTTTTTCCAGGATAAAATTAATGTGTTCTGAACGAAAATCGTTCAGGAAGCATATAGTCGAATACAACACTAGCTTATAAATCTTTGTTCTCGAGTTTTTAAAAATTCTTGAGTAGCATTTTTTTTTAAACCGTGGTCTTTAGCAGGCTTGCCTGTATTACGAAGTAGTTCCAAGATAGCGCCGATTACAACACCAGCATAGGAGAGTTATTTTACAAACGGCATTCCCATCATCGCCAATATCTATCTACAGCCAACTTAGCCAACGTGTTCCGAATCATTCCCACTATGATTCCTACCATCGTTCCCATTCACTCTGAAAATGCTGATATTTTTCGTACTCGTTTCCACGAGTCTTACCTGTTGTACGACCAACTGCAGACGTAGTACTCATCTTTGGATAAAAATAACAACTTCCTTATCATGTTCTTTTCTAAACCTTAGCAGTACGAATTTTCTTCTTTGGTGCCATTGGAAAAACAATCCCTACAGCAGCAAGCCTTGCCATGTACAACAGCACTCGCACAAGTCATGCGACCTATGCTAAGTGGCTTCGCTCGAGGGAAATCAACATATAGTAAGGAGGGAAACCCATCGGCTCTGTTTCGCTGGTATAGGTGTAACACTAATTCAATCCAGGGTCGGGCCTCCACTTAAATAGACAAGCGATTTCATCGCCGACGACACCCGTAAGGCCGAGCTCTTTAAACCAGTTCTTTGCGTCCAACGCTACGATTGACAAGGCAAAGTCCTTGCCAGCTCCTTTGCACGGAAAAAAATTAAATTTTTCCTGCGATGACGCCGACCATTTTGACAGTGCTTCGGTACAAAAATTACTGAACAGCCTTAATCAGAGCCATGGGGTGGGTGGGGCCCGATGGTTTTTCGGCCTACTACTATAAACAAATCGCTAACGAGGTTACTGCCCTGCTTGCCCTCATTTTTAATCTCTTTTTCGTTATGGCATTCTCCAAGATTCCGGGCGCATTGCAAACGTTGTTCCAATGTTCAAGAAGAGTAATCCTTTAGACCCTCGAAAAATCGACCGATCACACTTACGGTGTTACCGTTCAACGTTATGGAATCTATTGTTAAAACCTTTATCCAGACTTTATCCAGACTTTATCCAGACTTACTTATCCAGACTTACTTACTTATCTTAAAAATGATATTCTTAGCAGCGACCAATACGGTTTTCTTCTGGGTAGTTCTCCCACTTTGGCCTGCTTTTGTTCTGCGGACCGGTGCCCTTGATACAGACATTCAGACCGATGCCATTTATTTTGGTTTTCAAAAGGTCTTCGAGTTGGCACTACACTCGAAGCTGAGAGTAAAATTGGAGTGTTTGGTTTATCGGGTAAACTACTGGCCAAGGTACTCTTCTTTCTTGCAGGACTGAACCAAACGGGTCCTTATAAACGGCTCAGCCGCCTCCTACGGTGTGATCTCGAGTGAGGTACCACAGGGATCACTCATGGGTCCACTCTTGTTCCTCATCAATTTAAATGACTTAGACTGCTTCCACGACACTTCTCACTTCTACAAGTTTGCCGATGACCTGAAGTTGGGCAGGAATCTTTCAGGGGGGGGGGGGGGTTGTCCTTATGTCTGTCTCTATGTACTGACATTGGGTACGACCTTGATTGGAGTGTTGAGTGCAATTGCCACTAGAATTACACAAGTGCCTAAAGGTGAGGTACATCACGTGCCTAACCATCACGTGCCTAAAGGTACATCACGTGCCAGATGCTACACGTGAGATGCATCGGTCCAGACCGATATAATTTCAGCATTCAATGGGGAATCTAGAATTGCCCACTGTTGGACCTCGCTATTTACCTTAACTCAGATTTAAAGGCATCCTACCACTGTCATGTCATCACAAAAATTTATTTTCCCAAGTTGGCAATTGTAAATTGCTGTTTCACATCTGGTAGTATCTGGAAGCAATTAAGGTTTGGACCTTCTGGGCCTTCGTACGACCAACACACGCGAGTCAGATGTGGGCCCCTCACTCATGGGCAACATTGATAAAGTAGAACGTGTGCAACACAGGTTCACAGAAGGGTTACCTTGCTTCAAAACCCTTCCCTCCGACAGACGCTGAGAGCGCAGGAGCTTGGAGTTGCTAGAGTTATACTGTCTTCAAGGGGACCTCCCTCTCACCTACGGGACTGTCCTTGGGCTGCTTTCTATTGAATTACCTTTCTTCGAACTTGCGTCATACAGGGCAACACACGGGTATTCCTAAGGCTGGTGGTCCAGCAGGCTCGTGCAGAGTGTCGAAAAGGTTTCTTCTCGTTTCGTGTCACATCGGCCTGGAACTCCCTTGCCGAGAAATTTGTCTCAGCTTATAGAAGTCTTAACGTTAGTGTTGCTTCACTTGAATCCAGAATGGAGATTCTTGCTGAAAACCGACATTTGGTGTGTGATGCAATAGAGGGGCAGGTTACTGATGGACCCAAGACTCGCTATGTAAATGTCGTACAGCAAAAGGAGCTCTTGGACAGATTAAATTCGACATTGAAAGTCTGCAATAAGCAGGTGAACGGGATTCTGTCATTATAGGAGTGACCTAGAGTATACAGGCTGCAAACTTGACAAAAAAAAAACTATATAAATACTGGAAATTCTCACGCAAGGCGTCTAAGAATTCATTCGAGTGTAGCTATTAGACAAACACTCGGTGTTTTCCTGGAGCCCATATAGAGCAGGTTCTAACTTTTCCTTCCTGAAGTCTTAAAGTATCAGCTGGATCTTACACAACCATTCCCTGCCTTGGTAACAACTAAATGGTTTTGGAGTGGTGAAACTGCCCGGCTTCTTCCAGTCACATCTGTAAGAAATCAATTATATCTGCAGTGCATATTAGTATTGTCACAATTATACATACAGTGAATTTTAATATTAACCACAATGGATTCCTGAGTAGACATGGTTTCGTTTACAGCCGTATTTGGTGTATTGCAAAGGCCATATAATGGCTGTGTGCTGGGATGAGGGTAGTGTTTATTTCGCAATGGAATGACATCTGTAACTCGAGAAGTTTGATAGCTTCGGATGGCGTTTACTTGTTTCCTCTGAGGAAATATGCCTTAATCAAGTGTCTGCTAACTACTTCCAAGTTCTGTACTACTGTCCGCACCGTCTCTGTAGGGGCAGAAAACAGGCGTACTTGTTTGACTATACCACTCCCTAGTGAATTATCAACTGAAGGTGATGATTTGCATCTAGCCAATAGTCAAAGTACTCTGTCTTGAATACTCACCGTAAGTGCTCAACCATCCAGGTTTTGTTTAACGTTCAAAACTTAGTTATAACTGTGAGTTTAGCCACCTCCTTATGTTTGAAAACTACAATATTGTATTTGTTGTGTCAGCCGGCACATCCCGAATGCTATGTTAATTGTTGAGGCACCTTACACCGTAACCAGAAGGAGAGACCGACGTGCACAGGCTGGAGGTATTTTGATAGAATTTTCAAATAGTTTGCCATTGTCAGTGACTGATTTTGCATTGGATGTTGAAGTAGTGGTTACTGACTTAGTAAGCAATAATATAAACGTAATTCTTGGGCATTTGCTAGGGTTGAATTTTATGCCAGTAATTTTTTAGTTACTTGATTCTTAATGCCCTAATTAGTCAAACTGGTGACTAGCGATTTTGACATGTCCACTCTTAACTGGGAATATTTTTCCATAATCAATAACATCTACTTATTTCCCAACGGCTTATTTTTATTCTGATGATTAACCAACTGCTTGTGGAGCCTACCCGAAAAAATAGTATTTTCCACCTGGTGACGGTGGATGATGAGCATCTGGTACATGATATGAAAAAGCAATTTTAATACAAAGGGAAGAGTGTAAGTAGCCAACAACCCTGCTGCTTTTATTGCACTACTTATTTTTTATTTTTACATTAGGTTTGACAAATGGCTTTGGCCAAGCTTTACGGTGCATTATTTTATTGTTGTATAAGAAATACTGACAATGATACCTGGTATTGCCCCCTCACTTGTCCCTCACGTTTGGCGATACCATCGGGGACCATTGTGTCACTGGTAGGTCTAACCTTGGTGGCAAGGCATTCGTGACCCCAGCCTACTTCCATCAACCCTTCCTCTACAGCCGAGCCATTGTCTTCTTTTTAAACTTTTAAACTTTGCGATTTTAATTTTTTAATTTTTAATTTTAACGTCGGATGGCAGTTAGCAACCACCAGGTCCTTGCAATACAGGTTGCGTTTGCAACAAACTATTTTTATATTACATATTTTATATGATTTTGAGCGCACTGGTTATACTGCAGTTATTCTTTTTTTTTTGGCAGTATTATAGTTGCAGTACCATAGTATCATTTTTGCTGTATATACAGGGTCAGACCAAAGATGCTGATTTGCCAGTTAGACATTTTAATTTCACACTGCTGTGTTCGTTTATGTATTCTCTTAACTGGGATACCTTTTTAAAGTTAATACTGATATTGAAATATGTTGAAGCATCATCCTTTGTGTACTTAACAAATGTTTTAACTGCTGCAGTACCATCAACCATGAGTCACCAAATGGAGCACAGCATCCTTAAAGCCTCAGTTAAGCTAACAAAGAAAAAAGAAAGGCTGCGGAAAGTTTTTCGTAAATCTAAGACTGTTCTACCTGTAGGGAAAGGTACAACGAGATTAGGTAAAATATGCAAGCTTACAACACGAGCACAAAAAAAACCTAGTTATTCAAGAGGGCAGCACGTTGGGCTCGTTTTGGTTTGTAAAGAAACAAACTAGTATAACTCGTATACTGTCTTCTTTACGACATAATGGTGGTGACAACCTAAATAAAGTCTTTTCATTAAATTTCACAGATGATAATGGAATTATTCCAGAGAAACTTTTTCAAGTCACCGAGTCTTGCTGTAATTGTGTGACATTGCTGTGACGTGTTACCCTACCTCTTATCTGGAAAACAACACATGTTGATGTTATTTAAAAAAAAATGTAATTCTGCTGAGCCGTGTGCATTACAGACCTATTTCACTCACGTGTGTCTCTTGCAAAGTGATGAAAAAAGCTAATCAACGTTAAAGTGTTAAATTTTGTAGATTTAAATAATGTTTGACACGATGCTATTTTGGATTTGTTGCGGGTAAATCTACCTGCCTCCACTTACACAAGGCATTGGACGACTGGACTGAGTCTGTGGATGAAGGCACTCCGTTTGTGTAATTTTGTTTGACTTTGAAAAGGACTTTATCTCTGTTTCCAGTCCAATTCGGTTTAGCTTGATTGATATGGCTTTAGTGGGGAGGGGGGGGAGGGAAGATGAGGCTTAATGGCGCGTCGACAGCTTGGTCATTAGTGCCAACCTCAGTCACAGTGCAGTGGTCCGGGTTGCCACTGCACCACACATTACAGAGATAGTGGGAAACTAAACTCATAACATGGATTGGTGATTTTTTTATTCATCGTGCCTAGTGTTCTGTTCGAATGAATCATACGAAGCAGAAGAATTTAAGGTGTTTTGCAAGGATCTGTCTTAGGACCCCTTTTATCTATTCTTTGTTTAAATTACTTTTTTCTACCACTGATTTTGTTGTCCTAAATAAGTTTGCAGATGACGTAATGTTTCACTTTGGAGTGGTAACTGACTGTGTATAAAATCAAGTTAATAACCTGGTTTACAATAAAGTTTTGGCAATTAAGTGGCAGTTGTCTATATCCCAAAAGTAAGTGTGCACCCTTTCGGGCAGGTTTTAAGAATTCTGGTCCATCTCCCGTGCATATTATTAAACCAGCACCTGTCTGTTGTAAACCCTATTAAGGATCTAGGTGTGTGGTTTCGTTCGAGTTTGAAATTTGTTACCCACTGCAACTATATTGTGAAGCAGAAAACGCTATTGCACTGTTGCAGCAATCAGCAACAATATAGTGATGCAACTCATGCATCCAAAATACTTAACGATGTAGATCTATTCCTAAAGAGTAACCTGCATCCTAGTCCTAGTTTCATTTTTGAGCGAGTCGAGTTCATGCACCGCGTGCAAGCTCTGGGCGAGAGTGTGGCTTCATACATTCAGCAGCTGAAACGTTTAACTGTGTATTGTAATTATAAGGTTTGTTAAAGGAGATTTTGTGGGGTAGATTTGCTCAGGAATTCGAAATGCAAAAGCTCCGGAGACCCTAACGGCAATGGCTCCCACTAAGATCCAGTTTGACAAAGCCAGTGAGATTGCACTCGTGCAAGAAAGAGCTGAACAAAGGATTAGTAGTTTTCCGGGATCATCAGCCAACCAAGTGAAAAGTAAGGCCCTAACTTAATAGGTTAGTCGGAAATAACGTGCTATGGTTGTGGCTTCAGAAATCAGAATACAAATGGAGGAAAGAACCTTCTCATATTGCAGGGAAGTGGACCACCTGAAACGAGTGTGCAAGTCTGGCAAGAAACCAGGCATA